>JASAND010000287.1:0-53815 GCA_030248195.1 Trissonchulus latispiculum | reverse complement strand
GTTGTACCTTGCAAAATGGAAGTTGGAATTTTGCAAAATATTGTAGAAGCTGTCTGCAGTTGTTTTGTTAATATTAGTTTTGGTTTTGTGTGTGTCCCGAGGTAGTGGGCTAACGGAACTGGATTCTTAGCCGTCAGATGCAGAGGTGGCGGTTCTAAGGGACGTTTGGTTTTGCACAAGACACTTTGCAAAGTGTCATTTTGTTTCAGTCAGATGCAGAGAGAGTTAGTGGTAGTAAGGGGGTTTTGCATTTGTACAAGACACTTTTCAAAATGTCATTTTCTTTCCGTCAGATGCAGAGAGAGTTAGTGGTAGTAAGGGGGTTTTGCATTTGTACAAGACACTTTGCAAAGTGTCATTTTGTTTCAGTCAGATGCAGAGAGAGTTAGTGGTAGTAAGGGGGTTTTGCATTTGTACAAGACACTTTTCAAAATGTCATTTTCTTTCCGTCAGATGCAGAGAGAGTTAGTGGTAGTAAGGGGGTTTTGCATTTGCACAAGACACTTTGCAAAATGTCATTTTCTTTCCACAAGACACTTGCAAATGGTCAGTTTGCTTCCCGTTCAGATGGAGAGTTAGTGGTAGTAAGGGGGTTTGCATTTGTACAAGACACTTTGCAAAATGTCATTTTCTTTCCGTCAGATGCAGAGAGAGTTAGTGGTAGTATTTGCATTTACAAGACACTTTGCAAAATGTCATTTTCTTTCCGTCAGATGCAGAGAGAGTTAGTGGTAGTAAGGGGGTTTTGCATTTGTACAAGACACTTTTCAAAATGTCATTTTCTTTCCGTCAGATGCAGAGAGAGTTAGTGGTAGTAAGGGGGTTTTGCATTTGTACAAGACACTTTGCAAAATGTCATTTTCTTTCCGTCAGATGCAGTGAGAGTTTGTGATAGTAAGGGGGTTTTGCATTTGCACAAGACACTTTGCAAAATGTCATTTTCTTTCCGTCAGATGCAGAGAGAGTAGTGGTAGTAAGGGGGTTTTGCATTTGTACAAGACACTTTTCAAAATGTCATTTTCTTTCCGTCAGATGCAGAGAGAGTTAGTGGTAGTAAGGGGTTTTGCATTTGTACAAGACACTTTGCAAAATGTCATTTTCTTTCCGTCAGATGCAGAGAGAGTTAGTGGTAGTAAGGGGGTTTGCATTTGTACAAGACACTTTGCAAAATGTCATTTTCTTTCCGTCAGATGCAGAGAGAGTTAGTGGTAGTAAGGGGGTTTGCATTTGTACAAGACACTTTGCAAAATGTCATTTTCTTTCCGTCAGATGCAGAGAGAGTTAGTGGTAGTAAGGGGGTTTGCATTTGTACAAGACACTTTGCAAAATGTCATTTTCTTTCCGTCAGATGCAGAGAGAGTTAGTGGTAGTAAGGGGGTTTTGCATTTGTACAAGACACTTTGCAAAATGTCATTTTCTTTCCGTCAGATGCAGAGAGAGTTAGTGGTAGTATGGGGGGTTTTGCTTTTGTACAAGACACTTTGCAAAATGTCATTTTCTTTCCGTCAGATGCAGAGAGAGTTAGTGGTAGTAAGGGGGTTTGCATTTGTACAAGACACTTTGCAAAATGTCATTTTCTTTCCGTCAGATGCAGAGAGAGTTAGTGGTAGTAAGGGGGTTTTGCATTTGTACAAGACACTTTGCAAAATGTCATTTTCTTTACGTCAGATGCAGTGAGAGTTAGTGGTAGTAAGGGGGTTTGCATTTGTACAAGACACTTTGCAAAATGTCATTTTCTTTCCGTCAGATGCAGAGAGAGTTAGTGGTAGTAAGGGGGTTTGCATTTGTACAAGACACTTTGCAAAATGTCATTTTCATTCCGACAGATGCAGAGAGAGTTAGTGGTAGTAAGGGGGTTTGCATTTGTACAAGACACTTTGCAAAATGTCATTTTCATTCCGTCCGATGCAGTGAGAGTTAGTGGTAGTAAGGGGGTTTTGGATTTGTACAAGACACTTTGCAATATTTGCACATTCAAACACTCACCACATAGCTACTGCGTCGGCACAAAACCTAGCTACTCACTCGCTCATCACAAAGTATCTTGTACATCAAGCAAGCCCGCAACAACAACACTATCCCTCTAGCCCACTAGCAATATATATGCCTTGTACACAACAAAACCCCTACACATTCCCAATCCTTTGCACTTCCGCCACTAACTGACCTGTACATTAACTCTCCTTTATAATCACATTCATATTAATACAGACACCACAAATACAAGTTTCCAACAAACAATCTGTCTTGTACCCAACAACTACTAAAACAACTAACTACCACACTATTTCAGCCAGCGCACGCATGAATTAGGAACCAAAAAATTGTATTTCGCGAAATCGAAAAATTTTGCAATATTTGAACTCATCATAGTCGAAAACATACCCATACCAAATTTTATTTCATTTGCTTAAGTTTTAAGGATTTTGAGTGGTGGGGGGTAATCGAGACAAGACCCCAGGGCGTTATGGAGAAAACTGTCTGTGTTTGCTACGGCGCCGTCGCTTTCAAAACCAATTTTCATTTTTCATACAATTAACAGGTGGTTAGTTAAGCTCGTTAAGTGCTGATACTCACTGTCAAGGATGTATGCGACAAACATTTGAAGAAATGAGCAAAATCCCTGCGCAAAAAAATTTTCATGGTGTACCCTTTTAGTTAAGGGAATAAGCTTTTGTTACCACTTTAAGAACAGTAAATTGGTAGACAACTAAGTTCAAATCAGACGTACAGAAAAATTTGCGGGATCCGGAAATCTTTCAATACATATACATCAGTTTTGATGCTCAGGAACTACATAGTTAGCAATTTTTACATGCGGGTACCTGCGGGCCGGTTTACACGTGTGCGGGCCGCGGGCCGGAGTGTTGCGGGCAGCGGTCATGAGGTGCGGGCTGCGGGCCGGGCGCGGGCCGGAAAAACCGGCCCGCATACAACTCTGGAGCAGCCAATCTAAACACAAAGCAGACAACAGTAATAGCAAGAGTTAATAATAGCAAGAGTACGACACCGTACCCTTGCTAGTGTAATTGGCCTGTCATATGCTCGGAACATTAATGCCGAAATCTCGGGGGGAGTCACGGTTAACACAGTTAACCATGTGTTTATATGCGTTTGAACTAAAATGAATCTGATTGGCTAATCCCCTACCTTATGTCAAAATTACGTGTATAAGGTGATCTCCCCGAGATCTCGGGGGGGCTCAACGTAACGTTGTTAAGCGTGTGTTTATATGCGTTTGAACTGAAATGCATTTGATTGGTTACTTAGCTATCGTAGCCCTCACCAGTGCATTTCAATAGCAGCAGCTAAGCAGCCAATCAAATGCATTTCAGTTCAAACGCATATAAACACGCGCTTAACAACGTTAAGCTGAGCCCCCCCGAGATCTCGGGGGGGGGGTCACCTTATACACGTAATTTTGATATAAGGTAGGGGATTAGCCAATCAGATTCATTTTAGTTCAAACGCATATAAACACATGGTTAACAGTGTTAACCGTGACCCCCCCCCCGAGATTTCGGCGTTAATGTTCCGAGCATATGACAGGCAAATTACACTAGCAAGGGTACGGTGTCGTACTCTTGCTATTATTAACTCTTGCTATTACTGTTGTCTGCTTTGTCCCTTGTCTTCCTTGTCTTCCTATCATCTACTCTTGGTAATAGTAACGGATTTGGTCTACACTTGTTAAGCTGGCGTATCCCCCAGTTTGTCAACTCCCCAATTCGTAGTCAAATCTTTTTCAGTTCCTCCCCACTTAGTCAACTCTTTTATAAGGCATCCCTACATTGTCAACTTGTTTTCGTGTCAATCTGTTTTCGTGTTTCTCAGTTGGACCTGCTTTACGCTGACGAAATAAACTTTAAGACTTAAAAACTTACTAATTTATGTTAACTCAACCAGAAATATTTCATTCTATGTCATGAATAAGATTTGGCATGGAAAGCACTAACTGAGAAAATAATTTCAAATTTTATTAAATTTTAATTAAACTTTTAAATCAGATTAAATTTCCCACTTATATTTGAAAACTTTGATTTTTTAAATGTATTCACAATTGATGCTTTCCAGATCAAACAATGAGTATAATTAAATACTTAAATAATATTTCTGTTTAAATCAACTAAAAATATTTGTGAAAGTTAAAGTTGTCCCCTGTTAAGAAAAACTGATTAATTCGTACAAGAGTTGGCCAAGTGGGGATGGCATGAAAAAGAGTTGACATACTGAGGCTGCGGTATGAAAATGTTATTATATGGGGAGTTGACTAACTGGGGAGCTGACAATATGGGGAGTGATAAACTGGGGACAAACAGTTCAGCCAACTGCCCCGATCTGCATACCTGTTAAATGCATTTGCACGGTGCTTAGGGTCTAGCGGCCACATGGAGTTAGACGTTATATATATGTATACATATATAAATAAATAAATATATATATTTATATTTATATAATGTTAGTCTGTTTCTGTGTAAAGAGAACATTCGGGCTAACTTACCCATGCTGCTATGACACCACCAATAGCAGAAACAGCACTATCAGCTGACAGCTTTAAATGTTCTCTAAAGACATCTTCCGTGAGCGATTCATATTTCATAACCAGCACTACCTCGTTGCTGACATTTGACCGTAGTCTACAACAGACAGCATACATAGATTGGAATAAAGATTCCACACAAAAGTTTTGAAGTTGTTCATATAATTTCCGCTTTTGCAGCACAGTTTCTTGCTGAGAAAAGAGAAGTGTTCTATGAAGTACGCTATGCTATGATAAGTAATTCCATACAGATGTCAATTATATATTTGATCAAAACTAAATTAAACCCAAAATATTAATAGAGTTAGATCGGTTAATAACGTTATCGATTTCAAAAATATTAGTTCAAAGTTTTATCAAAGCTTAGGCCATGAGCATGAGCATCCAATACCAAGTTGTTGATTAACTAATGATCAGTGCTTAGTTCTTGAATGTAATGGAGAATAAAGATTTATGATATTAATTCAATTAATTTAAATCAATTTAATTTGAATTTTAACATTGACGGTTTTGCACTTGACGGTCTATAGCAAAAGCTAAAATTAGTTAGTCAGAGTAAATGTAGTGCATATCAAGTTTGAATTGTGAGATGTTTGTTTCGTCCAGTTTTCCAAGCCGTAGTTCTATGAGAAGAAATCATCCCTGCACACGGCTTTCAATTGATCTATAGTTTGCCAGATTTTGTAAAATTTTAAATTTTAAAGCCAGTGCTAAATTTTAAATAATAGGTTGGAAACAACACTGCAAATAGATGAACTAGAATCAGTCTTACCTAGAAGAAGACGTGGTCCACCGGTACTCAAAATCAGAACAGGCTTGTTTACAGAAGGTTGTACGGTAGGCTTTGCGATCACCGAAAATGCTTGCCATGTAACACATCGCTCCCTGCTCAAGATCGCATATTGGAAAGGTATCCTTTGCTGTTGTCAGGTTTGCAACCAGAGCTAAGTCACAGTTTCCACAACCACTCACCATTTGCTTAGCCCGTTCGCTTGCCTTTCTCATGTTACAGACTACCAGGCAAGCGTGCCGACCTTTTTCAGCATTCTCACAAGGATTCAGCCTACTGTTAACCCTTAGGTGACGAACTCGCCGTAAAGACAGCAGTGTCGTAGTTTGGGGCTGAAGAAAGATAATTTTAGGGGACAAGATGTTTATGGCATCTGACAGGAGAATTTCAAATCCTGCGTTTTGCGGCATTAAGGCATTGAAGTAGCTGGAATGCTTGCTCATCAATCTAAAAATGCTTCCTGGAAAAACAAATAACGTTTAACTCAAATGGTTGTGAACGTCAAAGAAATAGTTTATAAAAATTCCTAAAAATTCTTAACATGTTATTAAGTTATGAGCTACTATACGTATGTAACGTGATCTGACTATAGTTATTGCACTGAGGAAATTGCAAAGTTCCATATAACAAATACTATCCAATGCTGAACGAGAACTAGCTTCAGTACATTCTACAGAATTCACCTTTTCCTAGTGGTTGTAATTTAATTTAGTTCTACCACAATTAGTAATTCTTGGTTATCCCTTACTTAACCCGTTGCTTTGCCCTTTAGTACTTGGTGAATCTCTTGTTTAAAATTGCAAATTGCACAAAAAGTGAAACGTAAATATACTTTTGCACAGTTATTGGCAGTAGCAAATTGCATGTTTTTTAACAGGTACTTTAAACTTTTTCGCAATGATTTTGTAAACCAGGTAACCGAGCACTCGGACACGGGCTTCTCCAAAGCTTAGTAAAACATTACCTAAGAGTTTTAGCGATTTTTAGGAAACTTGTTGAAAAACTAGCTATAAAGTGCTGAAAATGGATAAATTTTGCTAAAGCTGGGTAAGGAGGTCTACTCTTTTTCCTTACACGAGATGGTAAAATATTTTTAATTCTCGTAGAGGGGTGTACGTGTTTTCGTATGGCTGTCAGTGAAAATAGCTATTTTTAAAATAATTTTCTCCCCCTCCAAATATCTGTCCCCTCCCCCAGACCTGGGGCGGGACGCCCCCCAGACTCCCCCCCCCAAGAAAGCTTTGCCTAGGAAGAAGCCAGGACCGAGAGTACGGAAATAAATGTCCTGGCATAGACATTCTAACTTTCAGCCAGAGGGTTTACCTGAAAACCAATCAATGAAACTTTGTTTCCGTCCTTACACTTACTTTAATACTTTACTTTTGAGTTTTGTTTACACTAGGACAGGATACAAGCAACAACAGTGTACAAGACTGCACAGGTGTGGCTGCATAAGAACAGTTCACTGGATCATTATCAGTTGCAAACCAAATGCTTACCTGAATGACCATTCACGAAATTCTGTTTCCGGCCCCTCACCAGGGGACACGGCCCTGACATAGTGATCATCATTGAACTGTTGGCGCAACACTGCTCGCTGTTTTCCTTGAAGCCGTTGATGACACATGAGGACACATGGTCTGTGCAGTTGTGGCCTATCTTCTTTAAAAACTGGATTAGGCTTGTATTAGTGTGTTTTAGATACTGTACTAGCTGGATAGCATAGGGATATGATTCATGAATGGTCGATTTGATATATTTAACAACATCCAAGTACCCGAAAGGATACCGAATCAGTAGATTAGCTCCTAAGGCTCTGTCCAGATGAGGGATAGATTCCACAGAAATTTGCGGGGTCTCGTCAATAAAACGCCGCATATTGGATGGATTGAACCTGTAGAAACACTTAACACATATTCTGTCTGTGAGCTTGAGAAAAGTAATTGCCAAACAGATCTTTATTGCGTTAACGCTAAAAGTATCCGTTTCAATGTCCCTCTACTGGTACTAGTCTTACTTTGTCAGGAGTGTCAGAATTTATTTTTGGCCTGCGGTCTTTACAAAATTGGGATCCAATTCACAATGGAATTTTGGTTTTAATTGATTAGACTAAGCTTCATACGAATAAAATGCTCAGTTAATTACAGACAAGGAATGTAAATACTGCTTCATCCTGTGTGAGTGTTAGCAAGATCTTGAGTGAAAGTCCTGCCATTGCCTGACACAGCTGTTCAATATGTCTACTGTTCACTTAAAGATTAGCTTCAACCGCAGGCTAATTGTCTAAAACATGAACAAATATATATTTAAGTTTTCCAAACCTGAGGAAATTGCAAATGGTGATGTCAGGCAGCAACAATTCCGAATGGGTCTGAGTGGTCACCTCGATACGGAACTCCTGATTAGAAAAAATCGTATATATTCCTGCACAACTGATATACGACAAACCAAAGGCTATAATGACCACACTAAGTCAACTGACCCTTTCCACTCGTGAGCCCTTCAGAAGTTGCTTTATGACATCCAGTGTAGTTCGTGAAGATAGAAACTCCATAAGCGCATCCATTGAATCTAAAATTATACTGTAAGAATGAACCGCTTAATAAATAAAACAAATAAAATAAAAATAAAAACATAAACGTTTTTCATTCTGAAGCTGCTTGAAGGGTGCAAACATGAGTGGATTGGGATCGTACGGTATCATCCTGGCCTTGAGAAGTGATACACTTTTCCTAACTTTGGGTGAGATTGTTGCAGTTTTGCATCAGAACCATTATTAAGACAGTTAAATTCCAGGATTTTAATAGTGTCAACGTCAAAATTACCAAACATTGTGAATTTTTGAAACCTAGAAAATCCAGCTGAACTCGGAAACAGATATGTCTTAAACCTAAGTGGGTCGCAATTTCGTAAATAGGGACTAGGGAAACTCCGAATTTGAAAGATCTGTAGCCAGTGCACTATAGTTCGCTAACATTGCATTGCACTTTTATGAATTGTAGATGCGTTCATTGAAAACATAGATTTAGCCATGTTTTGCCATGAAAATGTCATATTTAATGTTAAATGTCAGTATGCAAACGTTCAATCTAAAATGTACTTAGATGTAAATTCATCAGTTTCGTTAGCTACTTTGATCTGATAAATGCATTGAACTTGTGTTGCATTGTACTGTCGTAGCATCCGGTTGGGGGTCTCTTTATATTCCATCATTAAACCATTGTAATCCCTATTTGACTGTGGATTGGTGAAGGTACTGAATGTTTATTGTTTATTGGTGCTTGGTATGCGGTACGTTTAGTGATTTAGTTAGGTAGGTACAAGAATAGTCTTTGAGGATTAGGTTATATCTTTGTAACAACACCTGCAATCGCTCCGCCATTAAACTTCAGGCGTAGCCAGGCAGTAGGCCTGAATTTAACATCTACTTTTGTAGATTACCACTTTATTCAAATATACCTTACTTGTATTTCTACAGGATAATTTTGGGATAATCGCATTTGATAATTCGCTTCGTGGCTAAATGATTTGTCGAATTTGCAAATTCGTATTTCAAATCGCTGAAGCTGCCCATTAAGCCGATACGACTTCTTTTGACGGCAACATGTGATGTATAAGTGCAGAAAATATCGAAGACTTTCAGAAAAACTAAAAAAATTATGTAAATTGTAATTTTATAGTGAAATTAGGTCTTAGCAGTAATCTAAACAAAGTGTCTACTGACCCACTCTTGAAAAGCGACCTACTTCCCACTCTGCCTTTTAGCCATGTTGAATTTACAACATCAATGATAGATTTTCCACCGAATTTTTGTTTTCAAAGAAATAGCAAAGGGAATGGAAAAATTTTCTTCAAGGTTTTGTTGAACTGTTGAACTTATCAAGCCATTTGCTTGAATTTGCAGGAAAAAGTAAAATATAATTATAAGTTTTAACATAAAATGTAGCATAGGTAACACTAGATTCTAACAAACTATAGATATATTTTTTCAGTGTAATATGACGTACAGTTCGTCCAGATATTTCGATTGTCAAATCGCCCTTGGAATATTAAAAGGATCTATCTAGACCAAAGGTCAATATAGCTCTACAGAGTTTATTGTGGCAAAAGAACGCATCTGAACATGCAAAAATAAAAGAGTTATAGCCTTATGTCAATCTGCGCTATGTGCATACACGCTTATTGTTGACATTTCATAGGGGCTTAAGTGACATAGGTCATTTTGACTGCCTATGTTTACTACATAAGCTATAGAAGTTTTTACACAGGCCTAAGCTAGCTAGGTGCTTTTGCCACCAAATTTTAACATTTAGAATTTTTTGTCCAAAATGCCTGGCTTTTGAGTAAATTGCCAACTGGTTTCTGTTATTTTTGAACACTGACTCCTGAATACCATACTTTTAAATTATTTCGACATCGCAGACGTTATTGTCTGGAGATTAGATGTTACCAATTTTGAAAATCAAAGAGTTTTGCACCTTACTTGCATATTATGCTGTTGGAATCGCGTCCCTTCGTTCGGTGCGAGCCTATCGTAATTTTAGCCAAACCAATATAGTTGTTTTTCCTCTTTTCTGCTTCAATAGAACTTTCTGCCGACACGAGCGCAAAATTGGATTTTATCCTAAGTCAGAGAAAATGTTGTATAGAACACTTTGTTTTCATAGAATCGAACACCTATGCAATAAATTAAACGATGTAAACTTGAACAGAAACTGCGACATTTAGTTTGCCTGCAGTTTACCAATTAAAAATCAGTTAGATCAAAATGTTCTTATATTCCTAGAAAAGAAAATTTTATACGCCAAATGGACGTAAGAGAAAACAAAATAAAAAATAAATATGTATAAATAGTGGTGTGCAACCGTTTAGACAGCCAACTTTTCGGATTGAGCTCCAAACGTTTTAGGATCGTATACCACTTTAAATCATTTAAATAACAAAGCTCTAAAAAGTCATACATGAGTTTTGCCTACGTTGCAATCTTAGATCCTTTTGGCATTCCAAGGGCGAAATAGTCATATCATTTTACTCATGACTTCATGGGAAGCAACGATTATATGTTGTCTTCCATAGTCAGCAGCGCGGCATCTGAGCACTCTTAAGCAATGGTTACCTGATAGCAAAATACAGAAGAATAAGTTGATAAATAAATTACACGAAGACGTACAAGATTTATTTTGCGCACTGTCACTATCAAGCTTAATTTGAGAAATGGAAACTTCCACATCATTTCACCTTGCGTTTGCTGCGTGTTTAGGTTTTCCTTCTCTAAATTGTCGTAACGATGTAACATGTCTTCAGTCAGGAGATAGCCAGCCTGTCAGGAGATAACCATTAGTCCTTCGTCACAGTTTTTCAACTTCAGAAGACATCTCTTTCCTGGCAACCGTGACTGAGCATATTGATACTGTAGTAGGCAGTAGACATTAAGGACATAGGTTAACTAGGATTACTCTATTGAAGGAGGTCTAAACTACAAATATTTGCATTTTATTAAAATATCGTGTATTTTCAGTTACACGAAACCGATTGCTAGACATAGTTTGCATGGTCTTCTGTAGAACCGCGAGTACCTGTCGGAACTGCTCCGCCTTTTTCAAATTTTAACGAATGGTAACGTTGATATAAGTGATCAAGAACAGCAATATATCGTTAACAGAGCTAATGCAATCACAATGTTAGACGTCAAACTGATGCCGAGTGTCCGGAAAACACACTCTGTTTAAAAACTATAACAGAATAATGATTTACTTCAGCGAGGGCAAATAAAAGCTAATAAAGCGCTACACAATAAAGCTAACAATTTTGAGATGAAAATATAAGTGCTAAGTTTGCAATACGCTGCAGCATCCTACACTTTTCCAGCAAAAGGCATATTTACCCACGCTGCTATGACACCACCAAGAGCAGAAACGGCTCCGTCTGCAAAAAGCTTTAAACATTTTCTAAACGTACCCTCCTTGAGCGTTTCATATTTCATGATTAGCACTGATTCATCACTGAACTGCGACTTTAGTCTAAAACAGAATATTTGCATTTTATTAAAATATCGTGTATTTTCAGTTACACGAAACCGATTGCTAGACATAGTTTGCATGGTCTTCTGTTGCAACACCGAAAAACAGTTTTTTGACATAGAAAATAATCCAAATGATGAATGCAGTCTTGTCAAAAGTGAAAGTTCTACAAAAGAGTTTCTATAAAACTATTTCATATGCAATTTCAATTTACAAACAATAAATCAATCGAACCCTGCCAGAATAATAGATTCAGATGCTAATATGAAGCGCGCATGTAGCACTAAGCTGGCGTTTTTGCATTCAAAAATCAATTATCTCAACTCTTAATAGATTCTGGCGTTTCACAAAAGATTGGTGTTCTGACCAAACAACATTACTTCTGCTCGTCAAATTAATGCAATGTTTTCGGATGTAGCATCGATTATGCTATACGGATTGTCGTTCTTCCCATTTGTTAGCTAGTTACGTATTTGATACAGCCAAAGGGAAGCTTGTTGTTTTCAGTTGGCATATCTTTTTAGTGTTGTGTAAAGGCCTCTTCGTAAATAGGTTTGGGCATATTTTTTGTTCGTTTTAATTCAAGCCACAGGCATGCTCAAAAACAGTTGATCTCTATCATCAGGTGTTGTCAAAAACGCTACACCGATCAGCTGATTTCCTAGTCAATTAACTAACTATCAATGGTTAATCAACAACTAGTCAACCAGTTACATTTTCGTTCATTTAATTCTCATGAATAGTCAATGGAAAATGGATCTGATCTGCCACGAGGGAATGCTCAGCATTGTGTCTGGTATGTCTGGTACATTGAATGCAGGTGCTATGGTTAACCGAGTAATTGAACACCGTATGTTAACAAATTATTTCCCAAGAACTATCAAATTATATGCTTATGAGCTGACGAGGGATTCTTTGGGAACCAGACCGACGATGCCTTATTCTTGGTCATAACGGTTTATCCCTTGCAAACACCTTGCAGAGTATATACTTTTTAGAAACAATACCCACATGTCAAACCATTGAGTGGATGCCTGCCAATTACCAGAATTCTTGGTTGTGGGAATGATCACAGATCAAGGATATACCGAAACTGCATTTTTGCGCTTTGGCACACGCAGCCCACAATTGAGCTAACGAGACTTCGTGAAGAACGAACAAATCTTGAAAGGACTAGAACAACATTAAATCTGAAATAATTAACTTGTTCTGAATAATTTTATTGTTCTTGACCAACTCTAGTGGACCGGCAGGACCGGGATATTTTGATTGAAAGAAAACGCATACACATGGTGAGCTGATTGAGAAGATGGCTGGATGCCCTCCCCGCCTCGCAGCTCAAAACACAAAATTTCCAAACTTGGCTGCTGCCAGCCGGCGACAGATCTGTAGACTTTTACTACAAAATTGGTACTGCAGTACCAAATCTTCCACCCCTCCTTCCTATTAATTACTATTGCATTAACCGAGATTTGCAAGGAGTTGGCAGCTCAAGAGGGGAAACCCTTTAAAGTGGAGCACAACGGGTGATTACAAATGCACACTAAAAGAGGGATCTCTTCTGTTGCGGCAGTAGCCTTGATGCCCCTCGGGTAATTGCATACAGCACTTATTTAGTACCTGATCTTGTTTCCCTAATCCCCTGGAAAATAAAATCTAGATCGAGCACTACCCCTGCAGGCTAAAGCCACTGGGGTGCGGCACTTATGCGTCTATCAAAACATTCTGACTCTGGCTAAACTGCCAGAATCACGAACTTTCCGCAGTGCGAAAATACTTAGCAACATTCCGTGGAAAGACATTCTGCGGAATCACAAACGAAAAGTTTCCGTCGCAGTCGACAGCTTTCCAAGCAACTTTCCGCATTGGCGGAAAAGAAGCAACATTCCAGAACAGTTGGTAGCTTTCCGAGCAACTTTCCGCAAGACTGCGCAACTAGCAAAATTCCAACACAGTCGGCCAATTCCTTGGAATCATGTATTGATACTGGTATCTGCGTTTTTGCTGGATTAGCAAAAATCCGTGGATTTCTGCTGCTTGCTGCCTTGAAAAGTTAATTCATTTTACAATCTTTCTCTGTTCACTGTTAGTTGTTACTTGCATAGTTGACAGTAAATTGCTAAAGTAGATGACATTATTTGGTAATTGAATTGCTTACAGGTGTACTCATACTAAATATGCATGCATAAACAAACTTGCTTTCAATTAGTTGTTAGCTGTTTGGAATGGAGGTGGAATGAAGATTTTTTACACTCACTTCAAGTTTCAAGCACGTTAAAGTGCTCTAGTTCTACCCCAGCCTAGTACATTTATTTACAAAATGGTTATGTCGACAATAAAAATCGCACATTATCAAACATCATAAAATTATATTATACATACAATCATAAAACACCTTGAACGGTTAAAGGATACAGGTATGAAACAACCTTTTGAACTGTTATCAATATTTTCATAAGAAAAAATATTTTTCACAAAAAATGGTTTTCAAAAAATCCTTTCTAATCTATCCATCCATGCCTTCCTTTTTTCCGTTTCAGGGATTAAAGACATCGTCATCACAGGCTGGGTCCTCTTGAACATCCGGCAATTTGTTTTGGCGCTGAAACAAAAGTTAACTAATCGAATTCAGCAGTTTAAAATGCTGAGAATTGTTGTCGACATCTAATCAAATAGTCTAAGTAGAAAACCACCAAATTCTGAACAGCATATTTGCGGAAAACAATCAGTAACAAAATCGATCATAGTAACTCATATGCGGAAATGCGAAATAAGCCGGTTTCTAGATGAAACTGAAAGCATTGGCAGTGATGCCACCTTTCAAAATCTTAGCCTTGACGCCATCCTATAATCAAGCATATACAGTTGCACTTTAGTGACTATACTATATTACTATTACTATTACCAAGAGTACATAATATATAAGAGTATGACAGCAGGCATACTCTATGTATTATCAGCTTGACACATTCACTGCACGCTAACGGCTGACCCCCCCGCAAATTAGACCCTTCACTTCAAAAAAATTCGCGCGCTATTCTGTGTGTTAAAGCTCGAAGCAGACACAAAATTCGCGCACGTACTGCTTGTGTTTTCGAGCTTTAACACACAAGCATAGAGCGAGTGAGCGTACCCCCGTTTCAAGTAAATACTATTTGCGGGGGGGGAGTCCTGGGGTCCAATTTGCGGGGGGGTCAGCCGTTAGCGTGCAGAGGATGTGTCAAGCTGATAATACATAGAGTATGCCTGCTGTCATACTCTTGTTTATTATGTACTATTATCATGACTCCCATATTACTATACATATCACAGTTCTGTGCGCAAGGTCTGTCAGAAAGGTCAAAACCCAGGTAACGCACATATTTCAAAAATGAAATGTTTTCAAGCCTAAACTTACTTGTAGACTTACTTACTTACGTAGATGTACGTATTACATATTATTAAAAGTATTAAAAATGCTCCTCCGGAGCATGAAAAGTAATATGGGTGGTGGTGTAAAATCAAGAGAGGACGCAGTTTTAAAAATTATTAATCGGGGGGCTAGTTCAAAAGGAGAAGAGGACTAGGTTGAAGAATTAATATGGCACAGCTTCGCCGAACAACCCGTATTTGCGGACTGTGAAATTCAATATACATATGCATTCCAATATTTGCAGTTGGTTACAGTGATAAATAATTTATATTACGCAAGAGGTCCAGTTACAGATGCTTGTCTTAACAGGCTGGCAGTAACTAGCAAGTAGCCTGCCTGCCCAGCTACACCTGTATTACTTTAGACAAGACTTTACATATCCCATATCCCAAAGTAAGCTGGTCTTTTAATGGTAAACCAATTTTATGCAATTGTTTAAGAGACTCACTTTCTCCAGTCGTATCAGGCAATTGTAGCAGTATATACATCTTGGATTTGGCGCGGTTCAACCGAGCACGTCTGCATTCCAACAGCCATGCAGACACACGCTTCTTCGCGGCGACGTGGATTTTCGCCTTTCTGAAATTCTTCTTCTCCTGATGACAACCGCGTTTTAGCAGGGCACGGTCTGAAAATGTAAAAGTAATTAATAGGACTTCGGTAACATTCCAATCCTAAACATAAAATTTCAAACGAATTTGTATGTGACGCCCCCTTGCGAAAAATCCAGGTTCCAGGTGGGATTGTCCCAAGAAAATATTAAGGGAGCTTGTACCTTAAGTGCAAATTAACCAGGAACATCGAAAACCTGACGATAATTACATAAGTTATTTACGGTCACTTTCAATATTTTTAACAAAATTCAGAATTTTACAATAAATCTCAAAAATTGGTTAATTTTCATGAAAAATTAAGACATTTAAACAAAAAATTCCATCAAAGCCAGAACTTTTTTAAACTTTTGTGTGAAAACTTATTTTTGCCTCCATTGTAAACCCCTTCTACATATTTCCTTACCCCTTGCCCCCCACGCGGTAGCACTTTTAGCTTGTTCGGGTTGGAGGGTGGTCTTCGAGGCCCCATTCCTCCTTTGTTAACCAATGAGTGCAAAATTTCAATATATACTTCAAGCATTAGTTATTATATTTTATCAAAATCCCAATGTAAAACTTATGAGTCTCTCCTGGTATTGGACTGCCAGAAACATTAACAGTGCCGGTCGTTTTCGAACGCAATAAATGCAGGTTAGCTTATCTTCTGACGTTAAATTATTTATTAACAACACAACAATAATCCAATTTAGTGCTTAAAAATTAAAGTTCTTTTGAATATTGGGTAAAGTAAAAAATGACCAAAAGACCGGTGCTTACCCGAAATAAAAGCAGTCAAACCAATGGCTAACCACCATTAATTGATCTTAACATCAATATCTTAACAAACTGTCACGACGAAAAATAAGCTATATTAACAAAATTTACCTGGAGTATGAGGCATGATTCCGATGTCGATCGTTGAAACTAGCACACCAGTAAGCAGCAAATGAAGGTAAAGCATTGATACAAAAACCATATTAGTTAAATTGCATAGACAAAAGTTTGTATAAAACTGTACAGTTACAGTCCTGCAAAATACACTATGAAATAATACGGCTTCTATATACTATGAAATAATTTAATGTCAAGTCCAGTTCTGACATTACTGTTTGCACTATGTCTAATTTACGCATATGTGGCTCCCTTATTACACTGTCAATTCAAAACACGCATAGGCATCTTCAACGTATACTTTCTATTGACTAGATCATTCAATCTTTTGCCTCCCTCTGTTCACTGTATCACTAGTCTATGCGTATACTTTTAGATTTTATATCGACAGTTTCTGTGTATAGTTGTATCCCGATTTCCTCACACTGCGTTGGCAGTATAGTTTTATTTTTGTCTATGTTTAATTAATTTTCTAAAATCAGAAAGAAGAATTTTGAACGTAATCCTGGTAATCTTTTAAATTAACGGCATTTTTTTCCTTTTTGTTAGTTGGATTCAGGTCTGTATGATTGCTTCCATGTAACTTTGCAGTTATTTTTAAAGCAAATGCGGAAACTAAGTGTAATTAAAGAAAACGCTAAAAGCTTTGCTATACTTTCGAACAAATTCAATTTTAAGCACAATAAGCGGAGCCTTTTAACAAAATTTAGCGAATTTGTGCCTTGTGTCCGTAAGACCTGCAAAACTCCTAGTAGGTTTGGCGATTCGAGGAGTTGCCGAAATTTGCAAAAATGTAACATATACTGGAAGGGTGTTGTTAGTTTGGTCAAATGTTTTGGGAGGATAGGCCCCAACCCACTCCCGCCAAAAGAAAATTATTTTCAAAATCTTGTCCTGGGCAAAAAATCTGGGGGGCGGGGGATTCGGGCAAAAAGGGGGAGACTACCCAAAAATTGCCAAACCATCTAGTTTTTCGATTTTTGCCAATAATGTGTGCGGGAGAGGTAGCAAAATTCAGAAATCTGGGGGGGTCGCCAAAATCTGTTGTTTTGGCGGGGGTTCCCCCGCCCCCTCAACACACCTACGACTATGAAAATGTTAGTTTAAAAATAACGTGGTCTGGTGTGCTGTTTCCTGGCATAGGAAATGGCTGAAAATGATATTATAGATGGGGGAATCGGGAAAATTGGTCATTCTTGCGGGGATCCCCCACACCTATAGTTAAAATGCCTCCTCAATGATAAGGATGTATATGGTCAATGGACTGGAATAACCTCAGTACGTTTGTCTAATTTTAGAGTTTACACTTTTCGTGACTTCACCAATGCCTGCAGACGATGTTAAAGATGTTTTGCAAAAGGCTGGATTGGGACATGTTGATGAAAATAAATTTGGTATGTTTTGTAGCTTTTATTATTTAAATATTTGTCTCTTTGGTTTGCTTCATAACTTTTATCTTTGATTTCGCTTTGCCAGGATACATGCTTCTAATGACTCACTGTAATAAATGTTTGTGGCTTTGTGCAGGCCCCCTGAAATTATGAAAAAGTTAGCGATTTTTTTGCTTGAGTGACGTTTGCTGAAATTGCCAAGACAATATGTTTATTTGTGTTTTGCTAAATGCTGAAACTAAATTAAGCTTTTAAAACTCATTAAACAGCCTGTGTACAGAATTATAGGTACAGTGTATTTGTAGCCGGGGGGAGTTTTCAGAACCAACATCACCCAACCTTATCATCCGTCGCAATCGAATCCTCCCGGGATTTCCGATTCCCCAGGATTTTTCTTATACCTGTATTTTTTCAGAAAAGGCCATCCAAAATTCTTTTACCCGGAAAGTGTTACGAAAAACATCTGTTTTTAGTTGAAGGCGAAGGTTTTTTGCGACGTTTTTGCACATTACATGCAATTAGTACAAATTTCTTCCAACATGCCACCCGCGAAAAAATCTCACAAAACATCCTTTACCTATTTACAAGTATTTGTATGCTTGAACAAAAAATTGCTTGTGCTTGTTCATATAATAAAATTCACCAACGTGTATTTAGATGCTTTAACACCATTGGACTCTGCAGTCAGGCTTTACACGAAAATAACACCAGGGGTCAAATCCTCGGAAAAGAAGTTTGTTGGTGGAAAGCAACTTGCCTACATGTTTGACTTCGATGTAATGGATGGAGTCACACTTTTGGAATATCACACATTTTGGAAGTCACAAAATATCAGTATTTGGACTTTTTGTGCTATGTACATAATTTTGTTAACAAGTAAAAACATGTTACATTTTATTCATTATTAAAACAGTAAGTTATGTAACGTTACTAAGGGCCTTTTCAAGAACGGGTAGAACAGAGTTAAAATTGACTCGATAATTTTCATGAAAGAGATAAAAGAAGGAAACTCAAGCTTGAGTGGATTTAAATCGAGTTACAACAGTTATTTCTAACCCTCTCTACTCTACTCTTCCCTTTCTTGAAAAGGCCCTGAGAGATCCAATCCGTACCATAAAACGACGAGCATTCCAACTGAGCCTTGAGGCACCCTGCCAGAATCTAAAGCTTTGTGCCACCCCTTTGAAGCATAAAGTTAAAACTTGAAGTGTTGCTTTCTTCATCTTTAGGTTTGTTCCTTGCAGTAACATTCCTTCACGTACCTTAAACAATTACATTCAGTAAATAATGGGCCAACAGCATGCTTTGAAGCTTTAAATTACAAGCCACATGCATATAGATTAGGATTTAAATTAGGAAGTTACGGTGGGAAGGCTTTATCTAGCGACTAAACCGGTGTCTCTATGATACACCGCTGTGGCGAAAACAGCCCGTCTTTGCAAATTTTACGGATTGGTGGACTCGTCAACATTTCCATTGAAAGTACCTCCTGAGCTGCACAATCAGCAAGATTCCAGGAATTTCCAAGTACAGGTAGCAGGATTCCGAAGTGCCAATTCAAGTAGCACAATTCCAACTGCGTCGGCAGCTTTCCGCGGATTTGGTTTTTGTGTCGCGCAAATTGCTCAATTCCAGTAGGGTTGGCAACATTCCGCGGAGTCTTTTTTACCGTAACACAAGTTGCAAAATTCCAACACAAACAGCAGGTTTCCTGAGCAACATTCCATGGTGCTCCACAATTAGCCAAATGCCTCGAATTTGGCAGTTTAGCCAGAGTCAGAATGTTTTGATAGACGCATTTGATGGAGTCGCTCTTCAAACAAACAAACTTTGATGATTTGATCAAAGTTTGATGGTCACTTTGACGGTGTTTCACACCATCACATTTTCATCAAAGTATCGTTTCATCAAAGTTTGACAAAGAAAACTTTGATCAAACTTTGATCGTGTGAAATGGCCTTTAGTCCAGACAGGAGAGAGCCACCTGAGAGCTGTTTGCTGTTTCTATACGGAGATCCGCGGGCCACTGCAGTCCTCTTTCTGTGCATAGCACAGTCAGAGACGTTTTGATAAAACCTTCTCTGGCTATGTTGCAGTACGGACAGAGCCGAGCTGGCTGTCCTTTTCTTGGACAACCAGGCAGGAGCTCCAGAGACTAGTTCTCTCTGGGTAAGAGCGCTCACAGCGCCCATTGGCTCTCAAAAATTCTACTCCGGTAGAAACTACTACATAACGATGCCCTGCAGAAACTACGGGTCTTTCACATTAGCACCCTTCCCCCAATGCTCCGAAGAAGGTCTCGGACCTTCTACACCGTCCGTGTTTACCTTCATACTATTAAATCAGAACAACAATTTTTGCTTTTGTTCAAGGTATTGCTAATATCAAGAGTTTATAATACCAAGAGTGAGAAGCTTGGCCCTTCCTAATGGAAATGGCCTGCGAGATGCTCGGCACATTAAGGCCGAAATGTCGGGAGGGGGTACCTCGGGTATCTCGGCACTGATGATGATTGCGGTAGCTGAGGCTTTTCAGTTCGACTGCATATAAACACACGCTTAACAACGCTAAGCGGGACCCCCCTGAGATCTCGTGTGGGGGGTCCGCTTATACACGTGAATTTGACATAAGGTAGGCGATTAGCCAATCAGATGCGTTTTAGTTCAAACGCATATAACACATGCTGAACAATGGTAAGTGGTACCCCCCCCCCCCGGGATTTCGGCCTTACTGTGCCGAGCATCTCGCAGGCCATTTCCATTAGGAAGGGCCAAGCTTCCCACTCTTGGTATTATAAACTCTTGCTTATATGTATATATTTCACTAAGGCTAGAGTTCTTTAAAAATTGAAAGAGTTACATCAAAAATTAAGGGTCTTTTCCAGATATAAGCCTACCCAAAAACTCAAAATTCTTAAAGCTTTACCAATTAAGCTGAAATTTGGTATGGGTATGTTTTCGATCACGCTTACAACCGCTCGAAATTAAGTGCCCTTGAAGCCGGCTTCAGATTCGTTTGAAGCCAACCAAGCTTCAAGAAGCTGAAGCTGACTCCGGCTTCAAATACTAGGTATAATTTCTTTAAGCTAAGCCTTTTAAATGTTACAACCATTCATATTTGTCTATTTCAGCTTTTGTAGCAAGTAAGTTTTGGCAGGCTTCATACCGCTACTGAGTGTGTAAACTTTTGATGGGTGTCTGATTTCAGCTGCTCAGCTAGACAATAGCTTAAACAGTAATACATGCATATATGTACAGTGCAGTGCAGTGTAATGCTTCTTTCAGGTGTAGATAAAAGTAATAAGATTTCGTGATTGCAGTACTACAGTCGTATTACTCACAGTCACAACTAACCGTATGTAGCAAAGTATGTGAATTAATGAATTTTTCGTTATGAATGAATGAATTAATGAATGTTGTGAATGTTAAACATTTATTACTGAAAACATTAAAAATTAGTGGTGAAATCATTGATTTTTAACATTCGATATTTAAATGTATAAAATGTGCTGTAACATTTTGCGTTGATCTGAACCTGCAGCAGAAACAGACATTAAGAAACAGGAGCTGAAGAGGCAATAGAATAAATAAAATGTGCAGCTTAACTAAAGTCTGACCAAAAAATGTAGGGAGCGAAACTGTTTTGTTTATACTGAACTACCGGTACATTTTTGCTGCAGCAATGTATATATTTTCTGAACCGTCATGGCAAGAACTTTCTTTTGGTTGAAAAAATTTTTTTTAAAAATTAAAATTCATCAAAAGAAGCCGATTTTTTAAGTTTTGAAAGATCAGTAGAAGTCAGGAACTAGGAGTTCGGGGAAAAATTAGCCCATGTCCCAAACATATTGAATCCCGAATATCAGTTGATTTCGTCAAAAATTGCGATAGTTATTCAATTTTGTCGATTTTCAAAATCCTTTGATCTTTGCCGCTTTTCCAACTTTGACTGGCTATTACTCGCGACTCACTCAATGCAAAAAATTTTTAATTGGATTTTCAGGACCGCTTACGTGTCAGCTTTCATGTGATATATGTGGTTTTTCAAAATTTGAAAATCGGTTTTTTCGAAAAATACCACTTTTTGACCCAAAATTTCGACAATGCGAATCTAGCAAAAGTGGGTAAAAATAATATTATCATAAAGTTTAAACTGAGCTGAATCCAACGAAAAGTTTTCGTGGCTACGACTTATATTGCATACGCATCGAATTTTTAAACAATTTCGCTTTTTAGCCGGTTTTTGGCTAGTTTACACTATTTGCGGCAAATCAATGCACAATATAGCACAACTTGTCAGAAATCAGCTGAAATAGGAAATTGTTTAAAAATTCGTTGCTGGGGCAATTTATGCCGTAGCCACAAAAACTTTATATCGTTGGATTCAGCTCAGATTAAACTTTATGACAATGTTATTTTTACCCAATTTTGCTGGATTCGTATTGTCGAAATTTTGGGTCAAAAAGTGGTATTTTTCGAAAAAATCGATTTTCAAATTTTGAAAAACCACATATATCACATGAAAGCTGACACGTAAGCGGTCCTGAAAATCCAATTAAAAGATTTTTGCATTGAGTGAGTCGCGAGTAATGGCCAGTCAAAGTTGGAAAAGCGGCAAAGATCAAAGGATTTTGAAAATCGAAAAAATTGAATAACTATCGCAGTTTTTGACTAAATGAGCTGATATTCGGGATTCAAAATGTCTGGGACAAGGGCTAATTTTTTACCGAACGGCTAGTTCCTGGCTTCTACTGATATTTCAAAACTTAAAAAATCGGCTTCTTTTGATGAATTTTAATTTTTAAAAAAATTTTTTTCAACCAAAAGAAAGTTCTTGCCATGACGGTTCAGAAAATATATACATTGCTGCAGCAAAAATGTACCGGTAGTTCAATATAAACAAAACAGTTTCGCTCCCTACATTTTTTGGTCAGACTTTAATTGACAAAGTTTTGTTTTGCATCAATTGCATCGGCGTTAATGTTATTATTCTGTCATGTTACTGCATAACGAAAAATTCATTAATTCGCATACTTTGCTACATACGGTCGGTTGTGACTGTGAGTAATAAGACTGTTGTAGTACTGCAATCACGAAATCTTTTATCCTTGCGCAATGGACACATAAAGCCTACAGTTTGTTCACTTTTCACTGAAAGCAGCTTTCTCCTTTGCTATTGTGTAGCTTTAGGCTGACACAAAGCTACGCCTGAAAGAAGCATACACTGCACTGCACTGTACATATATGTATATATTACTGTTTAAGCTAGTGTCTAGCTGAGCAGCTGAAATCAGACACCCATCAAAAGTTTACACACTCAGTAGCGGTATGAAGGCTGCCAAAACTAACTTGCTACAAAAGCTGAAATAGACAAATATGAATGGTTGTAACATTTAAAAGGCTTAGCTTAAAGAAATTAAAGTATTTGAAGCCGGAGTCAGCTTCAGCTTCTTGAAGCTTAATTGGCTTCAAACGAATCTGAAGCCGGCTTCTAGGGCACTTAATTTCGAGCGGTACTTCAAATATCGCAAAATTTTTCCCGAGATTAGATATTTTCGATTCGGAAGGGGGGAGCAGGGGAAGCCGAAAAATTATTTGTCGCCGATTGGGGTTTTCTGGGTCGCTGAACAGGAATCTGAAGTCCGTTTTTCGATTCAGCTTTTCGTTAGCTCAGCATAAGCTTAAAACTTAAGCTTAAAACTTATGCTTACAACTTCAATTTATATCAAGCTAACGAAAAGCTGAATCGAAAAACGGACTTCAGATTCGTGTTCAGCGACCCAGAAAACCCCTATAAAACCTGGTCCCTCCTTGCGGATCGAAAAAAATCGAATTTCGCGAAACGAGAAATTTAGCGATATTTGAAATCAGCGTGGTCGAAAACATACCCATACCAAATTTCAGCTCAATTAGTCAAGTTTTAAGAATTTTGAGTGGTGGGGGTAATCTGGACGCAAAATAAATCCATATTAAAGAAATAAACCCTCAGATTAACATTTACTTCAGGCGAGTTAAACGAATTAAACGGTTAAAATTTAATTATATTTTTAATGCACCTAGCATTTAAATTTTTATCTAATTCTTTTTCAGTATTCACGCTTTGGGTTAATAAATGAGCGAGTTAATTTTAATTCGACATGCTTAGTCGCTGTTTCTTTAAAGATTAATTTTAATCAATCCGCTATCTGCGTCTTCTATTAGTTTTTAATCGTCGTACAGCTACAAAGATTAAACGAATTAAAATTAAAATTGAAAGTTATTTTAAGAGCTAATCCATACCTGAACAGGAGACCAAATTTCACTGATCCTTGTGGAAGCGAATTTGGGTACCCCTTGTGAGAGCGAATTTTCTTAGGGTTACTTTTGAAAGCGATTTTTAAACTATTTTCTGCCTATTTTTAGCAAAAAACAGCAATTTTTAAGCTAAAACACGTTTTTCCGACGTTTTTTAGCTAAAAATTGTAATTGTAAGTGAAAAATTCCGGCGAAGCCGGAAAATTTTTGGAAATTTTAGTCGTAAAACCTATTTTTTGGGCAATTTTCTTACCCCTTGTGGCCAATTTTCTTACCCCTTGTGGGAGCAATTTCGCGACCCCTTGTGGACGATTTCGCCGAGGGAGTGTAATTCCCCCCCTTTCCCCCCCTTGTCCACCTGTGAGCTAATCCTAATCCGTTTAATCCTATACATTTTATTCAAAATTTGAATCAGGCTGATTTTCAATTCCCTTAATCCATTTTAATCTTTGAATAATTAATAGACCCTTAACTTTGCTTGCATAAATAACTTTTTATATTTCTATATCTATACTATTTAGATACAAACTTAAAACGTAACTTGTTAGGGATCTTTTATAATGCCGGAAAAGGCGTTGCCATGTAACTATTTTAGATCATTTTAGAAATATTCTTTAGACAAATGACATTATGAGAAAGTTTACCTGTATATATGTTGATAAATAATAGTCACACAAATTTATTCAAATATATCTCCACAGAGTATATTGTTGTTTTTACGCTGCACGTATGTGTGAAGTTGTAGACATTTTTTCGGTTAAGCAATTCTCGATAAAGCAAATTCTAGGTTAAGCAAATTCTTGGTAAAGCACGTTCTCGCTTTTGCCTTTCTCGCTTAAGTAATAGAGATGAGCATTTCGGCCCGTCGGCCCGAGCAAGGATTTGGAGCGGGCCGGGCCGAGAAATTTTTTAACTGCGGGCCGGAGCGGACCGAAACGGGCCGGATCGACCCTCAAAAAGTTGTGAAATCACTAAAATATTTACGCATTCTGGTTAATTTACAGAAAAGTTAACATTTCGTAGCATAATTTAGCGTTTTCACCATGCACTGAAGCCTTTGAAATAAAATTGTTAGTAAAATTATGGAAATTTTCTTTTGGCGGGCCGGGCCGGGCCGAAAACTAGTGATTGACCGCACAGGAGTAGTGTTGTTGTCCGGCCGGTTTTTTGACTCGGCCGGCTAGAACCCGGGCCGGCGGCCGGCCGTTTCCGGCCGGTACCAGTTTTGCCCTATATTTCGTGTATTTTGCAAAATATTCAGCATTAATTGATGCATACAGTTACCCCTGGTTATGTATAACAGATAAAATCAGGTACTATCCTTTTTCTGAATCTGAAGACCGGCCGGCCGGCCGGCTGGATTGTCGGCATAGTGGCCGGCGGGTCTGGTTTACCTCGGCCGGCCAACAACTCTACACAGGAGCACTTGTGTAAAAAAACTACAAGAACTCTTCTCAAAAAATAAATTCTGAGTAAAGTGATTCTGAGTCAAATGCTGTCTGAGTAGACCGATTCCGAGTAAAGTGATTCTCAGTGGTGTGATTCTGAGTAATGTGATTCTGAGTGGTAAACGCCTTTTCCGCAGTCACTCTCTCGGCAATCCATTTCCGTGATTGCGATTCTTGGCATTTTCCCGCGCTACGGTCTCTAATCAGATATTTCAGCAATCAGCAAATATACTTGTCAGAGAATACAATTTCTATTGGTTACTTATTTATTAACCCTTATTACCATAAAAATATCTCCATACAAGCCAATAATGAAATGCAGATGTGACAACAAAATACAAACGAAGCAGGTACGAAAACGTTTCAGCACCAGGTGATAAAAACAAGCATTAGCAAAATTAAAACAGAATTAGTTAAAAACTACAATGCAAATATTGCTAAGTGCAAAAGCTATTATACAGAGTCAGAGTGCAAGGCTATCAAGAAATTCCCACCCGCAAAAATAAGGCAATGATAAAAAGCTGACAATATAATCTAAAAACTAAAATACAACTCTATGTTATCCGAGAACTGCCAAATTTTAGCCAAGTGAAGCAGTAGAGACAGTAAAAATAAACAATAGTGCGCACGATGATAGTGGCAAAAACATTCTGCCATTACAAATCAGTTCATGTCATTTCAAGAGGGATTTTCTTGGAAAATGATCTAAAGACTGCTAAAATTCTACATTATTCATTCAGGCAGATGGTTCTGACAATGGCTTCAGTAACACTGTAAGGATCGCAGTTAGAAGATGGACGTCTGTCTTCGAAATAACCCTAGAACAAGAAGGTTGGTTAGATAAGGCATCTGTGGTCCTGAAGGACATTAACATTAACAAACAGTTACCATCCCAACGGGAAGACGGCATAGGAGCGATTGATAAGCCTGATATGGGAGAAGCAGGACTGAAATAAAGTGAAAATACCGCGGAATCAGTCTATCTCAAAAAATTTGTTCCTTCATTTTTTGTAGACACTAGTGTTTTATTTGCTAGTATATTAGTTTTTAGACGATGTTAGATAGGTGTAGTCATACATGAATTTCGGTAAAGTGCAACTTACTACCCAAACATATTGCATGAAAAGGGAAGTGAGTTCTTGAATAAGGAAAATATTGAAAGAATCAAGATAAAACAATAGCAGAAACAGAAACCGTAAAATACAAATTATAATCTGAGTTAAGAATTATAGTATAAAAGAGAATAGTCTAAACGCAGTGTAGAATTGTATTCTGAAAACTGGGATTGACACTTGAATCACAATAAATAATCAATTAAAAGTGTGAATTCATTTAAGTACTCACAAATTAACTGAAGTAATGAATCTTTCGGCCCCAATCCCTTAACCAACTTAACTTAACTTAACTTAACTTAACCAACCTATGATAAACTATTTTTGCATTGATTCAATGAATTACTTATCGCTAGTTCATAAAATGTTGCGTTTACAGTAATTTTCGGTTGCGCTGCGCTCCTTGCATGCAGCAGTTAAAGCTCTTTTTTGGATTGAAAGCTGGTAATCTGGGTTCAAATCGGTGTTGAAACAGCTCAACCCGGGTTAAGCTAACCCAACCCTAAAAATGTTTGATAACACTGGGTTGAGAAGCGGGGGTTTAACCAACCCCTTACTTTTAGGGTTGAACCCAAAAATGAGTTCAGCACGGGTTGAACTCAACCCGGTTTTGATAACATCGGCCCCAGACTGAAAGTAAATAATTGACCGAGGTTCAATCCACAACCCCTCCGCACTGCAGTGAGACGTTACGTGCTACCACTACACCACCAAGCCATCAGCTGAACTCCCGGCTTATCAATCTGCTAACATATGCCTGCTTCCCTTTTTGACTGACTTCTGTGACGGTTCTTTCATAACGCAGCAAATAGTTTGACACAATTCCTTTCAAACACCGAGTTTTAAGGGGTAAAACAGTTCAATGTATACATGTATGATGTCTTGTCAGATGAGTTAAAGAGTAAAAAAATTTTAACTCGACCCTCCGCCAGAACATCTCAAAACGATCGTTAAAACGAATCCATGCACTCAAATACAACTACGACATTTACATGAAATTTAGCAACAGTTTTAAACAGGAAGAATCTATTCTGTATTTTGTACCCTACTAATTGACTTACATATCCATCCTCAGCAACCTGTCGCGGAATACGAATGGAGGAGCCACGATTGGCAACTCCGCTGCTGAACTCGTCGATGGATGCAGTCTCGTGTTCTCCCGTGAGACGACGACGATTGTCGATACCTCCGGAAGGATCGTAGGCCTGGATGTGACGTAAGTGAACTTTGCTCAGCTTGTTGATAGCATCATGAATAGCGCTGAAATAACATGTATACATATTGCTTAAAAGCAGATTCAAATATTGTAAGCTAAAGTCGAAACTCTAGATCCATGAAATGAAAACAAGGAAACTGAACACTATTGACTCACAGGATAGTCACTTACTCAATGCCTCCAGCCTTCTGTCTCGTCGCCTCTGTAGAAACGTTAGTATGCGCACCAGCGCCATTCCAATCACCTACAAAACAGGAAAACATGTAAAGCATGAGGACAGCATTGAACCATGTAGATAAATCGATCACATTTCGTTGGCATCAATACGAAGAAATAATGGGTGGGTACTATTCAAAGGCAATGCAAATCTCTTTTCTAAGGACTATTCAGCTAAAGAGTTGAATAGAATTGACTAAAGTTAAAATTATATCGTTTAACTCCATTATAGCATGACTTTCCCTCATTTCGCGGTTTGGTGCAAAGAAGGATCGAGCTAAATCATAAGCATAAGCCGTTAGCGTGCAGAACATGTACCTTGAGCTGATAACAGAGAGCTTGCCTGCTGTCACACTTATATATTATGTACTCTTGATCTAACTCCGCTTAACTCTTTCGTCAAAAGGCCTAGGACATAGAAACTGAAATACCAGGAATTGGTTTTGGATCGAATGAGACGACGACGTTGTAATCTTCAGCCACTCGGTGCAAAAGATAACGAGCCAGCCAAAGTTGATCTCCCATTTGGATTCCTTCACATGGACCAACTTGGAATTCCCACTAAAATAAGAAAACCAACAAATTACACGAATGCCAAACTGAGTCTTGCTGGCAATTGCAGTTATAATAACTAAACAAAAAATAAACACAAACAAACGTAGACATAAACTGTCACCAAGAGTGAACTGATTCAACTGATCCTGGTGGTTTTTACTTTTACTGAACCGTGTATAAGAAAAGCTAACCTGAGCAGGCATGACTTCAGCATTCGTTCCAGAAACGTTGACACCACAATAAAGCATTGCTCTATAATGGGATTCAACTATACGACGTCCGTGCACTTTGTTAGTACCAACACCACAGTAGTAAGGTCCTGAAATCCAAACTATTAGAAAGCACCTTACAACTTAATATATAATAAGCTTTTGCATCCACCAATCAAGAAAAACAAGAGAAAATTGTAGCACTGCCAGCAGCGCTCTCAAGAGATTTGAATGCACATTAGCAGGCGGTCAGCTCCGAGTGAAGGACACGAATGTATTTAGATTAGATAGACAGCTTTTTAGCATAGAACAGGATTTCATCGCGTTTGTGATTGGATTCAGCAATGATTTTAGTTTTTGCTCATAGCACCCTGTTTATAACCACAGTAAACGTGGGAAAGCATGGAGGCCGGGGTAACAGACCCTCTAGACCGGCAAAAACGGTAGACCCTGTTGGCAAGAGGAGACCGTTTACATACGCATTTTAAGCTAATTATAGCTTCTTGAAAATCAAAAATAGTCTTTGTTTACCTTGAGGTCCGGGATATCCATGTTTCGGCCAACCGAAAGGATGACCATCCCAATCAAATAGAGTATATTCCTGTTCGATGCCAAACCAGGGATGGTGATCCTTGGCTGCTTCCATGACGCGAGCACAGGCATGTCTCTTATTGGACACTGAAACATATAAACTGGAAAAATCACACACGTGGGCATCAAGGGAAGTCTATTTCAGTCTCAGAAATGAGTAAAAATAGGAAACATCAGTTATGTGGAAACCAATATTTCCTCTATTTTTACACCTCGCCAAAGCATAATCTCGTTTTGACACCCCATGCTGATTTTTAATCTTTTGCAACTGCTGACTGTCGCCTTTGATGACAAACTGCTCAGTGATTCTATAGATGTTCTAAGACATGTGCCGGGGCAGTTGAACTTGAGCAATGAAATTTAACTCATCAAAGACTGAGTCCAAGGCTTAGCTTCATCTTTATAGGTAGAAATCCGCAAAGGGGCAAGCTCTACCTAGCAGTCTGGGATCCTGTATCAACCTTTCCAAATTACCACAGAGTTTAATCATCACCTACCCAAAGGCTTATGTTCGTGAGAATAGGTTTCACAAAGGACGACCTTGTTGTTGCCACCTCTGAATGGATCCTTATAAATGGCCACTGGATAAAGGAAAACATCAGAATTCACTCCGGTTGCCTGGCCAGTGCTGGAGCCGTCAAAATTCCAAATAGGAAAATCTAGAACAAAGAATCACGGAATAGCTTAACTCCTGATAAAGAACGGAACCATTAAATCTTTCGTTTGTATATTTGTTTACGTGCTGACGATCGAAACAAGCGACCAAACTGACATAACGTTTTAAGCTTCAACACAAACCCCTCCACCTGAGGTGGAAGATCTAAATCCTCGGTTACCGGACAACTGCCCCATTAAACAACTGCCCCACTGGCATGTCTGAACGGGAGCTCAAATTTCACTGAGCCTTGTGGAAGCAAATTTCAGTACCCCTTGTGGCAGCAAGTTTTCTTATGAATACTTTTGACAGCGATTTTTAAGCACTTTGCTTTTTTTAACGAAAAACAGCGATTTTTTAATAAAAACAACGTTTTTCGGACGTTTTTTAGCGAAAACTGGTGATTTTCAGTGAAAATTTTTGCCAAAATGTTTTCAAAAATTTTGAAAAAGGCTGGAAAATTTTTGGAAATTTTGATTGTAAAACCTATTTTTTGGGCTGTTTCCTTACCACTTGTGGCCAAGTTTCGTACCCCTTGTGGGAGCAATTTCGTGACCCGACTTCGCCGAGGGGGGAATTCCCCCCTTGTCCACCTGTGCCCACGGGACAATTTCTCCACGGGACAACTGCCCCACAGAATACAGAATTTTATTTTACTTAATATGTTTTTAACAAGACAAAAATAGAACGCGTACAAGGCATTGCATGCCCAAAAAACTCCTTAAATTTTGGAATTGGTTGTTTAAAATTTTTCCAAGGAAATGAAAGCAACGAAAGCCTTTGCCATCAAAAAGAGAAGAAAGTTAAGTTTGTTCCCAAAATAAAGGCTTAAGACATCTCATTTCTGTTGAAAATAGAAAAGTTTCAATAAATCGCATTAATTTGATTTTAACTTTGAGACAGCTTCTCAGGTTATGAGACCTTGGGAGGGCATTCTTCCTATCATCAGGGAAATAAGAGTTTTGATATTAAAGTAAGCCTAAACTATGCTTTTTTCGCTAACGGGCCACCCCATCCCCGCAAATTAGACCCATCACTTCAAAGAAATTTACAAGTCATGTTTGTGTCTGAAGCTTGAAGCAGGCACAAAATTCGCTTACATACTGCTTGTGTTTTCGAGCTTAAGGGGGGGGGGGTCCATCATGAAAAATTTTTAGGCAACGGATTTCGCTCGTTTTCACACATATGTCGTGCATATCAAGTTTAAATTTTGAGTTGTTTTGTTCAGTTCTCCGTAAGTTACGAGCCATCAACTGTGTGCAATTTGAATATGAGCGAGCACAAGGGCGCTACAGTCAACTGAGGCAAATTTTCGCAAATCAACTGCAAATCAACTCTATGTTTTTAGCTTATTGTGTTGTGTTATATGTACACCTTTAAAAACTAGTAAGAAAAGCATTTTCGTACAGTTTCCAGTCGAATGGGCTTGATCAGAAGCTTCTCTAAAGAATTTCTCGGAGAAACAAGGCCCTTGTTCCTCCTGATGTAATGAAACATTTACCAGCGGTTAACTTAAAGTAGAAGCATTTCCGGCCCATAGTTCTATGAGAAGAATTCATCGCTGCAATGAGAGCTTTCGACTGATATATAATATGCCATATTTTGAAAAATTTTAAAAATCGCTGTTTTGTGAAATTCGGGGTTCGAGGGTCCCGTTTGGCACGCTGAGAAGTACTGGACGTAGCTATCAGCATAATTCATGCTGCAAATAGATCCGAAGACTTGAGTACATATAACAGAATGTAACACAGGAAATAGTTAGATCTTAAATTCCATTTCTATTCAAGATACGTTTTATCAGCAGATTTCAAAAGTATAACTAAAGTAGTTCAATTGTCTAGAACTTTTATAACTATTTCTATAGTGTTTGTTCATTTCACCATCAGTTCTTTAACTTTCTTCACTTAAATCGCGTTCGTCGCGACACTCCCAAAGCGCAAAGTCTTTAATCCGTTTCCTAGCTTTCTCTGCGGCCTTTCGTCTATTTGCAGAGCGAACATTGGATATGGGTTTTGAATGGTCAGAATCCAAACATGAGGACCCCCCATCCCCTTCTAACGCCCCTTCGGATTTGGCGCCACCCTTTGTAGGTCCCCGTGCAACCCCAGAGGACCCGGAACCTGAACCGCTATGACCGGCCCCCAAATCCACATTACTGTCGAACCGGGAATCAGGGTCTTGGATCCCGTCCTCGATTCCTGGTGTAGGAATGCTCCTAGAGGGTGGACCTTTCTCGAGGTGAGGGACAGGAACACCTTCCCTAGAGGTCCTGGAAGGATCTTTAGAAGGCGATCCGGCAGGCAAAAGGCTGTCATCATCTTTAGCCTGTTCGGCAATATCCACCGTCGTTTTTCCGGCATTTCCTGTTTCTCCATGTCTTGTTTCTAGCGGATACAATAGTTTCAAGGGTCGTTGGATTGTTCGACAGCCTCTGACTTGAACAATGGCAGACCTGGTTTGACCATCCCGGCTAACAATCAGTTCTTATATTCTGCCCAATTTCCACTGACCTCTTTGCTGACCCTTTTCTTTTACCAAAACCACGTCGTCAACCTCGGGAAATGCGTCTGTTTCTTTACATCGACGGTTTCTATCGTCTCGTTCTCTTAGGCTAAGCAAGTACTCATTTCGCCACAAGCCCCAGAAAGTATGAAGAAGATTTTGTCCCTTTGTAAAAGGTGTTCAGCTGAACTGAGGTTTCTGGGTCTGTAGTCGTCAAGATCAGGAATATCCGGTATTCCAGTATTTCCAAGAGGAGTCATAAAATCGGCAGGTGTTAGTACTTTTTCTGCAAAGTCTTCGCTCGGAACAACTGTTAGTGGCCTTGAATTTACAATCGCTTCTACTTCAGTGATCACGGTCCAAAGTTGTGTCAGTGACAGACGTCGGTTGCAGACAGTCTTCTTCAAGCATGTCTTCACTACTCCCACAAGCCTTTCATAAAATCCACCCATCCACGGTGAATATTCAGGCAAGAATAGCCAATCAATACCTTCGGAACTGAAGTAGCTTTCGGTGGTTAGATCATTATCTTCTTGAGTCCAGACCTTTTGCAGAGTCTTATCTCCCAGTTTGAAGGTTCTAGCATTGTCTGAGATAAACTTTGACGGTTTTCCACGACGAGATACAAATCTTCTTACGCACAGCAAAAACTGTTCTGTGCCCATATCTTCGACGACCTCGAGGTGGATAGCTCTTGTCACAGCACACGTGAACAGGCAAACCCATACCTTCGTCAACTGTGACTGAAATACATAGAGCGGGCCCAAATAATCAATTCCTGTATAGGTAAAGGCGGGACTTTCTTCAAGTCGAAACGATGGCAGTTGTGGTACTGTTGGATATCTGTACGGTCCACCTTCCCATCGTCGACACACCAGGCATTTCCTCAGAATTGACTTGACGACAGCTCTACCATGTGGAATCCAATACTCATTTCGTAGTTCTGCTAATGTGTGGTTCACACCGGAGTGGCCAATTCTTCTGTGACAATCCTCTACTATCATAGCAGAGAAAACATCTCCTTTCGGCAATAACTTTGGAAACTTTGCCTCAGTAGAAAGTCGAGAATTTGCTATTCGTCCTCCACACCGTAGTAGACCATCGTCATCTATAAAAAGTCGTAACTTCTTCACGAAATCATTGGTTCTGTTAGTTCCTCCTTGGAGTACTTCGAAAGATTCTTTAAAGTGTCTTCTCTGTGTAAGTGACTCCCAATATCTTCTTGCACCGCGCATTTCAGCTGCCAGCAGAGATCCAGAAATTGTGCTTCGATTCGTCAGTTTGTTCCGGAATCTCAAAACCCATGCAGTTACGCGAAGCAACTTCGTCAAAGTGTCAAACTTTTCGGGGTCGATGACTAAGGATTCTGTCAGGCAGACGGTATTTGCTATCTCAACGGTCGTGCAGGGATCGTCGGTAGCTTGATCAGCGCAGTTGTAAGCGTAATCTTTCAGATTTTGACAGGGCCAAACGGCGTATGCTCGTACAAGCCAATCCGGCCCGTGCCACCAAAAGTCGGATTCCTTCACTTCACTGGCAGGTTTTCCTCTTGTTGGCCAGTCTGCGGGATTCTGGTCTGTCGGGACGTAATGGAACTCAACTTCTGGTAAACCTCTGATTTCTTCCAAACGATTCTGTACAAACACAGGCTGCATTCTTCTGCTTTGGATCCAATGAAGACAGCACTTTGAATCACTCCAAAGAATCATTCTATTCAGATCTCTTCGAATTTCTTGTTTCACAAATTTTAGGCTTCTAATGCCAATCAGTATCGCCAATAACTCAAATAGCCGGTATTCAGTCATAGCGAGCTCGGGCAGGCAGAGTTGGACATGGACACATTTTTCTTGACCGCGACCGCCCCGCGACCGCAACTGTCGTGACCGCGACCGCCCGCGTCCGCGACCGCAGCCCGCACGCTAATTTTGTGACCGCAAAATTTTGAGTTATTAACCGTCAATTCTTTGGGAAAATCCACTTATTGCATATTTTAAGGCATTTCCAATGCTTTTACAGCCACCTCACTCCAGTTTTATGCTGGTGCAGCTCAGATATACATTTTTGACAGCGACATTAAAAATTACAAACAAACATTTCGTTGCTGCATTTGGCTTGTGCAAAAGTAGAATTCTGTGTGCAGGTCAGGGTGTATTTTCTTTCATGTTTTCCGGCTCGGTTACCAAGCAACCAAGCAACCAGCATGCTATTAACGCTGCTTAAAGCGTTGGTTTCCTTCAAGTATTTTTAGCCATTAATAACCATCTAATCATATTTAGAATTTCCATCTAATAAATCAAATAATTTGCAAAATTGAAATTAGACAAATAGAGGATAAACAAATGGAAACCCCGAAACTACAGTAAGGACTAACAGTTCATGCTGCCTGTTCAACCATCCAAAAGTTTTAGCAAAATAGCAAAATTTGGCAAAATTTTTTCAAAATGTGAAGCTGATTATTTGTCCAACGAAGAAAAGATTTAAAAAAATTTGGAATTTTTTACAACAAATTGGCCAAAATTACCACGATTTGATAGAAATTTGCGGTCATTGCGGTCAAAAAAATTTGTCCACGACCGCGACCGCCCGCGGGTACCCGCGGGTACCCGCGACCGCGTCCAACTCTGCGGGCAGGTGGTATCGGAAATCGGGGCTCCAATTACCACAGGAACGAAATCGGGCAGGTGGTATCGGAAATCGAGGCTCCAATGACCACAGGAAGGAACTCGGGCAGGTGGTCTCGGAAATCGGGGCTCCAACAACCACAGAACCACAAGTACCCAGCCACAATTGTCCACTGTTCCCCAGGTACCTCTCCCCAGGAAACCGGAATAGAAAGGGCAAACCAAAAGTCCAAAGAAGTAGTAACATCAAATAGCCCTGGATGCAGAGCGGGCTTTCGGCACCATAACAGAATGTAACACAGGAAAGATCTTAAATTCCATTTCTATTCAAGATACGTTTTATCAGCAGATTTCAAAAGTATAACTAAAGTAGTTCAATTGTCTAGAACTTTTATAACTATTTCTATAGTGTTTGTTCATTTCACCAGCAGTTCTTTAACTTTCTTCACTTAAATCGCGTTCGTCGCGACAACATAAGATGAAATAGAAAATAGGCAGTTTAGGACCATACTGTTGTCGGAGTTTAGCCAAGTTTTCGAAAAACAGAAATTTAAAAAATTTTGCGAAAAATGCCCATTTTTGCGCCAAAAAAATCTCGAAACTGGAAAAATATACAATGAAACCATTGGTATCAGTAGAACCGCCAATTAAAGTACTACGGAACCCTGGAGTTAGAATTTTTATTTAGGCCTCTGAATTAGAGTAATTTGCAATTCTTTCCGACGACCCCATTTTTCAGCTGCAAAAAACGTTGAATTTTGACGATTTTCCAATGTTTTCGATACATAAAAACTTTTTAAAAATGTTAGGGGCCTAAATCAAAATTCTACTTCCTGCGTACCGCAGTATATAAATATAAAATTATGCAGCATTACAACTGTTCGTCGAGAGATTTTTTTGGCGCAAGAATAAAATCACCACTTTTTCTGTTTCCTATGTTTAACACATGCGGACCTCGACTTTGAGGTGAAATAACTCAACAACTGTAAGATATACGAGTTTAATTTGAAAACTCGCTAAAATATTCCACTCAAAGATCATTATATGTGAAAATGAGCGAAATCGGAGATGGTCGAAAAATTGACCAAAAATGGACCCGCCCCCTTAAGCACGTAAACATAATGCGAGCGAGCGTACCCCCATTTCGACCAGGAAAGTACTAATTTGCGGGGGGAGGGGGTCATTAGGGTCTGATACGCAGAGGGTGGGCCGTTAGCGAGCAGAGCATAGTCTTTGCTCTGATAACATAGAGCGTGGCTAGTGGTACATGTACTCTCTACCCGTCTTAATATATTATGTACTCTTGCTATGATCCATGGGAAATAAGCTCACGACACTTCATATTTATACCTTTCGGAGTATTATTTGGTCCAGTGACAGTTTTGGTTTTTCCTCTGAGGAAAGCTCCAGTTCCATCAATCCAAAGATAATAGGCCTGAGACTTATCACCCTGGTCCAGACGCATATAGCGCTGGAAGACGGCTTCCTTTTCTGAATGATAAGCTAAAGCAGGAAACAACGGATTAACATTTTTGCTAATAAATGCAAACATTCAGTAGAATGCTTTTTTAACGAATTTATTTATAGCAGCACGAAGATAAAATAAACACCTATTCTGAATAAGCAAACACTTATTCCAGTAAATTAATTCCCTCTTTTCAGCAATTTCAGTAAAGGGTAATCTTACACTTTAGGGGGTAAAAAGGTTTTTGATTGAAAAAATTCGACTAAATTTTGCGAAAATGTGCCTACGGGGGTTTTCAAGGGTGGCGGTTTCAGTAAAAATACTAATTTTAATGCAGCTCTCAATCCGCGGTCTCTATGGCGCCGAACCCGGTTTTCGGGAGGTGAGCCCGTGGGAAAATTTTTTATTTGAAGGCAGATCTCTACAAAACTTAGTTCTAGGGGGTTTTCGGGGGCGCAGAATTCGAATTTGAGGTCTGTTTCCCTGCCCGACCAACCAATTTTGCTCTGGCGACCTCCCACCCCCGTGGTTCCGACCCCGTGGGAAAATTTTTTATTTGACCTCAGAACTCGACCAAAATCGACCCCCTGGGGTTTTCGGGGACGTAGAATTCGAATTTGACGCCTGTTTTAGCAGCAAGCTACTCATATATATTATATATATATATATATATATATATATATATATATATATATATATATATATATATATATATATATATATATATATATATATATATATTGTGCAATTTTTATCAGAGTTTATATTTTCAATATATGTATCTCGTTGTTTTAGATTTGATTTCGCGTAATCTGGCTGCACCACTACCAGCCAATATAAACCCCGTGAAATCAAATCAAAAACAACGGATACATATATTGAAAATATAAACTCTGATAAAAATTGCACAAATATATATATATATATGAGTAGCTTGCTGCTAAAACAGGCGTCAAATTCGAATTCTACGTCCCCGAAAACCCCAGGGGGTCGATTTTGGTCGAGTTCTGAGGTCAAATAAAAAATTTTCACACGGGGTCGGAACCACGGGGGTGGGAGGTCGCCAGAGCAAAATTGGTTGGTCGGGCAGGGAAACAGACCTCAAATTCGAATTCTGCGCCCCCGAAAACCCCCTAGAACTAAGTTTTGTAGAGATCTGCCTTCAAATAAAAAATTTTCCCACGGGCTCACCTCCCGAAAACCGGGTTCGGCGCCATAGAGACCGCGGATTGAGAGCTGCATTAAAATTAGTATTTTTACTGAAACCGCCACCCTTGAAAACCCCCGTAGGCACATTTTCGCAAAATTTAGTCGAATTTTTTCAATCAAAAACCTTTTTACCCCCTAAAGTGTAAGATTACCCAGTAGAGTAATTTCCCAAGTTTATGTGCAGAAATTTTAACAAATTAAATACGGTGAAGCAAATTTTATTAATGAATATCACAAATTTATGTTACTGAAATTTACTCACCAGCTGAAGCAGCCATGATTGGAACAGATTAGAAATAAAACCCGGTCCAAGGAAGAGGTAATAAATTAAAATCTAAAACTAAAAATAGAAACCATCATCATGAGGATTAATTTCTGTCCTACAAACCTCAAATGATAACCACTAATTCAGGTTATTTTGGGTTTATCTCGGATTTGTCTGAGTAGAAAATACAAGCCAAAACCGGATGAAATTGCTCAAAAAGGTCTTACACAGAGATGTAAAGCTTTGAGTGATTTCGACCCATACACTACGTGACTAGAATGTTAGAATGTCCACACCATCAAGAGTTAGTACGAAAAGTGAGATCCTCCGCTCTTCCTAGTGTTCAAGCCTGCAAGATGCTCGACACATTAAGGTTGAAATCTGAGAGGTGGTATATACCGCCTCTAGAGATGAGATCAGGGCCGATTTTTTCGGCCCGGCCCGGCCCGGCCCTGTTCAAATTTTAGGTCTGCCCGGCCCGGCCCGGCCCTGTTCAAATTTTAGGTCTGCCCGGCCCGGCCCGGCCCTGTGTCGAAAACTTCAGGCCCTGGCCCGGCCCGGCTCTGAGCGCAGTTTAGGTCTACGCGGCCCGGCCCGGCCCTGAAGAGCCCTGATTTTTGAAAAATTCTTCTATGAAGATTTGAGACACTTAGAATTTTGTGTTCTGCCGCACTATCGTATTCTCGAGATCCAAAGTCCATGTTCTCTCAAAAAACAGTGCTTTCATATGTTTCATATGTCCATGTTCATATTTCAGCATCCTACATTGCTAAGGAAATTAGCACTAAACGTACTAAATTAGCCTGAGGTCGATTTACCGAAATAGTTAAATGTTTTACATGTTTGGATGTTTGTTTGTTTGCTGTTTGAAAAGAATTTGAAACAGTTACATATGTATGTAGTTAAACGTCTGTTACTCGAAAGCTGATGTATATTTGATATTGATATTGATATTGATTTGTTGTATATTCAGTCTCATTTGAAGCAAAGAAAGCAGGAAATTTTGAATTTAGGAAGGCAAAATCAATTATTAGAATTGGAAAGTGTACAATATGCAATAAATTAATGGGAAAAACGTCAGGGCTTGGCAGGGCCGAACAGGGCCGGGCCGGGCCGGGCCGGGCTTTGTCGGCCCTGATCTCATCTCTACCGCCTACCGTTGTTAACATTACGTTTATAAGCGTTTGAACTAGAACGCATCTGCTTAGCTAGTTGCTTACATCATGTCCCTCAAATTTACATTTTAAACTCAACTGCATCCAATGAGATTCGTTTTAGTTCATTAGCAAATAAATACATACAAACGGGCACCCTCCCCCCGAAATCTAGACCGTAATGTACACGGCATCATACAGGCTTTAAGCTGGAAAATTCGGTCACATGGTTCATTAACCGAAAATTCTATCACTGAGGGCCAGCGCTGCCTAACATGAATCCAAATCTATATGTTAAATAATAAATAAGAATGTCTACACGACACTGGATAAAAATACGATTATTGAAAAAATTTTCTAACCAGGAAACAGAGACATGTTACGTTACGGCATACAAGAGAGCCGCAAACGCCGACTAAACTGCAGTAAAACGGCTGCTGCATTCTGCGAAAAAGTCAATATGTAAATTAATTGTTGCAGCTGTGTTTAATAGAATAGCTGCATACACAGCAAAGCTTCAACTCGTGCACTTGGCAAAAATTTCGCTTTCACGTGCATCATAGACGAATGCATATGAAGAAGGATTTTATTACCAGTTTTCTCAAAAGCTAATCGCAAGCAAACCCGGATAAGTGAACCGTGTCAGTTCAGCTTCAGCATTAAAGGCAGTTATTATTCCATAGAATATTATCTGGGGGGTTGGCTAATTAAAGCTAATCTTCTTAATGGACAAAAAATTGTTTATTTTCTCAACTTTTGTTATCAGAGTTAAGCAGAAATTCATTAAGAACATTCAACAGAAAATCATTAATAGAATTAATATCAAGAGTACATAATACATAAGAGTATGACAGCTGGCATACTCTATGTATTATGAGCTCGCTACATCCGATGCGCGCTATCGGCTGACCCTCCCCCCATAAATCAGACCCCCCTCACCCCGCCCCTATACATGTACGGCGTCCAAACGGGGGATCGGGCTCGTGCTTGTATATTTTGTACACAGATGTGTAAATCATACAAGCTTAAACCCCATACACAAATTGGGGCCCCGTCAAGTTTAACATGTAAGTATACTAACATAGACCCCGACCCCCCGTTTGGACCCGGTACATGTATAGGGGCGGGGTCAAGGGGGGTCTGATTTATGGGGGGGGTCAGCCGATAGCGTGCAGAGGATGTAACGCATGTTTGAATTGCTTAAGTAACCTGTAACTTTATTATTAACCTATTTAAAAATTTTAATAGGATAACCAGAGACAGTTTTCACAAGATCACAACTTAGCGTGATCACTAAACTGTACCAGGAGCTAGACGGACATCAATCAAGTTGTAATTTTAAGCAACAAAAAAATGCAGCCGTTCCGCATGCTTTTTGTACAAAATTTGACATAAGAGATTAGGAGAAAACGTTGTGAATATGCTCGACAGTAAAGTACATGGTTAATTTAAAACCAGGTAGGCCATTTCGGCCTGATAAGACTGATAGGAAAGGAACCGTGCGTTGTCAAAGCCTATTTTGATGGGCCCCTTATCAACTGTTTTCTATGTAGGCCTATGTATTTGATGGAAAGAAACTATGAAATACAAACACAAAACACCACAACTATGCAAACTTAAAAGGGGTCCACGTATCACGTCAACTTATATAAAAGTTTTGAATTCATTCTATAAACCTGTTGGTCCTGTGACATAATGTTTCAAACATTTCGATGAAGAATTTCTACACGTTTGGATGTGCAGGGATGCGAGAAAAATCTGGTCCAGGTTTTTTAGCAGAAAACTGGTCCCTGAAACGCTACGTTTGATGGCAATAAATTGTTCGGTGAGGCAGCCCAGCCTTTTGGTTACGTAAGCAGTATAGTATCATCTATTCTATAGTTATATGTACGTCGATGGTAAAAACTGTTAAGACAATCCTTAAATTTTATTAAATGCTTTTTGTTCATAGCAACAGCAACGCCTACTTCTGCTCTAAGAAAAACTGTAGTAATAATTAATGGTAGTTAATTTTCTAAGACCCAGAGTTCTCGCAAAATCAAACTCCATCCAACACTACATTTATAACTTCCCTGTCAAAAATACAGTTTTTATTCATCTGGGTTTCAAGTGCGGTTTCGCAAACAAGGTCAAACTACGCTGAGAACAAACCACAATATTTACGGATACTACAAACGATCGATTGACTCCACAATATAACTACTGTGAATTAGGTTATCACAGGGCTCTAAGGGTTTGGGGCCTAATTAACCTAATCAGGACAAGCAATAAACCTTCCGTAATCAGAGAGGCAAGAGGTAGATGAAGATTGGATAAGACGCTTACGAAGAAGGCGTAAACAAAAACCCATCAAAAATTGGAGTCGGCTCTAAGGAATTTCAGTGGAGGTGGTCGTGGTCGTCAGCTGCGGTTGTTAGCGTGCACAACATGTACCTGCAGCTGATAACAGTAAATTTCCAAAAGCTGTCAAACTCTTATAATATTATGTATTCTTGGTACTATGTTAAACTTCTGAAATTAGCTTTAGCCAAAACAAACACGAAGCCAATAATGCTAATTGAGGTATCAGGGTAACCACAGGGAAACTACCATTCAGAAAGCACAAGCCGGATCTCGGCACAAAAAGACTAACAGAGAGTGAGCACAGCAAGCTAGTCTCTGACTAGCCCCTGCTTGCTGTTTATTTATAAACACACTTCTGTTGAGCAGAGCAGAGCAGCCTTCCCCAAAAAAATCAAAACACATGAGAAGCGCAACCAGTTAATTCCTGTGTTGTCTGCATTAGAACCAGAATTTCACATCTTCACATAAGTCCTTGTCAAAACACAAGGCTCAGATGCTAACTTATCAATGTACCTACGTAACATCAAAGTTATTGCAAAAGGCTGAAGAAAGAATACTCAAACCGAGGAGGGATCGTTTATATATTTACATTCTCTACCACAAACATTAGAGATTAATAAGATTGAGATTTTCACCGTCTATCCGACTTCTTAAAGGCTGTACACGTCCATGATGAAACAGTATGGCTCCGTCTGATGGCATTTGTTTAGGATTTGTTCTGAAATTTTTCTCAGGGCTGGCTTTTGTGGCGAGGTGACCTTGGACAAGCTATTTGGTCACACTAAAATTGCGCAATTTTTCTAGTGCCCACTCAAAAAGTTGCGTTATGTCATGGAGACCATAAGCAGATTTCGTGGCCAAAAGGCTGACATTGTCAGAATTTTCTGCGAACTTTTACATATTTTAAAATATTAAACCTGGGGGAAACTTTGTGGGAGATGGAGGCAAGGTTTTCTCAGGAAATGTGTTTACGGTCCTTCGCACTCTCCTTTTCTACAGTCAACGTAATGATTTTCTACGAATTCACCTTGGAAAAGGTTTTCGAGGATAAGTTGAATGAAACTCCTAAATGGCAAATATCCTCTTCCTCGGACTACAACCTTGGAAGAAACTTTCTTGCGGTCAGGTCTACTAATTCTGGTATGTTAATAATAAAAGTGTTACCCCATGCGCATCTGTACAAAACATTGTAGTTACAACAACTTACATACCTACATTAACACGGGGCCCGATTCTTGGGTGGAGGTCTCCCCAAACTCCGACGAGGAGTCTTGTCCTGAAAAATTGAAAAATTTAAAGGGTCGATCCCTGAAAAATCGTAAAGATTAAAGGTGTCTACCCCAAAACTAGCAAGAATTATAACTTTTTACATTTTCAGGTTTTTAAAGTTTTTTAAATTTTTTGCTAAAATTTGATAAAAGATGTTCACTTTTTGGTGAAAATCGCTGAGGGGGTCTACCCCTTTTCCTTCTGCACGAGAAGGTCTATCTATTTTCCCTTCTCACTGAGGGGCTTACCCCTTTCTGGAAGAGGGGGGTCAGCAGCAGCACCCCGTCGCCATTCCCCCAAGTTATCCTATGCACAACTATCAAACATGTGTTGTTGCTTCAAGTTCATCCAACAGCGTCTACCGAATTTCATCCCATCCGGAAACCTGACCTCATCCCTCTCTCTTCCCCTGCGTGTTCGCTTACGTTTACGATTTTGGGCAAAATCCTTTTTTCTGATCTCTGCTCCAATCACAAGAATTGGCCTCAACTCAAGAACATGTCTGATCCAAGAAGGGAAAGCCCTTGACATATAACTTGTGGATAATTTTTATGCAACAGGTGAAAACTAGCCCCACCCAACAAGTTTTCTCCAGAATTTTACTAGGGTACTTCGGCTACTTTATTGAAGAAAAATCTCCAAGTATTTTCAGAGAAACTACACATATAAATTTGAAATGAAAGGGCAGACAAGGCCAAAATGAGCTGAACAAGACTGTTTCGTAATCTCGTAATAATCTAGAATTTTTCAGTAACTACAAACAAAATAAAGAACAGGTCATCATGCATCAGCTATATACATACTATACTTTTGCAGCTGCAAAAGGCAAGTCACAAGTTTGGACAGGTTTTTCAAATTTTCATAAATTTAGGAGGACAGCGATAATTTTGATAAACAAATGCAGCAAACCAGAACTGTGAATTCCCGCAGGCGAAAAATCACATTTTGTGTTAAAAGCACCACATAACGCTTATTAGGTCGCAGAGAATAGCAGTATAGTATTCTGCTGTAAAGTTGTATCGAATCCTGCCACGTCTAGTACAAACTGGCTTTGTATTTGAAACGATTGCCGCCACATCGCGTCACTTATATCCAACCGCAAAACAAAAATCGCTATGTATTTAAATTATATATGTGGTTTTAAATGCAGACCGCAGAAAGAAATCTACTGAAAAATAAATAAGCGTAGATACCAGTGATTTGCCGTAAGAATTATCTGAAAACGGTTTGCTCAGGGTTCACAGAAGAAATTTCAGCGAGTAACCAAAATAAGAGTTTATCCTATTCGTTTTGGAGCGCTACGCTCTTCGCATAATTACAACGTCACAAGCCTTCAAAATTTCCATAGCTTACGGCTGTTTACAATTTTTGCGTTTCAACTTTCCATACTTTCAAAACTTTGTCAGTTGCATTTACGAAATTCAAAATGAACCTATTAGTCGCACTAGCATCAAAGATCAAACTCAGGAGCTCTAAAATTTATCGTGAACACAAGTAACACAAAGATCGTGCAAATCGTGTACTTGCTCCGGTCAACACAGCACTGTATAAAATTTATACCAAGAAGTTCGAACCAATATTATACAAAGTACAAACTAACTAACATTGATAAGATGAAGTGTAAACAACAACCACTGACCATGACAGGCTCTTGACAAGATTCCTTTCACAGGAAGGTAAAACATCCACCAGTACCACCCACATTCTGACCGCATTGCCTGTGTCCAAAGAGGCTACAAGACTGCATTCACAAGAGTTCATGCAGGGATTAATAAATAATAATCCGATCCTCAGGTATATTTCTCCTGAGAGCCCGCAGATACATATTCGGGGCCACTTCCCATTTCCCAAAAACCCAAAAAATACCTCCACAAATCCCAACCTCTGATAACCCAAAATTGGCAACTTTTTACAATAAGTTTTCAAAAATTTCTACCGCATTGCCAGATATTCAAAGAAATTTTGCAACTTTAGCTGAGAAACACACTCTATAATTAACAATTGTTAGCTATTTTCAAATTTATCACATATTTGCCGCGTTCTGCAAAACTATAATTTGCCGCCCTTCCATTTTGAGTAATCCAATTTCATTAAAATCTATAAAAATAAGTCTTGTATTGTCTTGTATTAAACCTTAGTGAGTGCCCTGGGCAGGTTTCTGAATGCTCATTCGCCGCATCTCTATTAGCTGAAGCTCGAAGACACAACGACTCTGCGTGTCGAATGTGGTCGTAATTCTTAAAGTCGTAAAGACCATGTGGTCGTAATTCAATTTCTTAAAGTCGTAAAGACTGGCTCTAATAACCGTAAAGCCACCACAGTTCTCAAGACAAATTTAAGTAAGTTTGAAAAGGTTCAAAATATATAGCTTGATAACACACAACGCCACATTAAAGAAAAATGTGTGTTACATATATAAGCCGAAAATATCCATACGTACAGCAGAAAAAACAGAACAACATTGTTATATATGAGCAAATCGGCCCCGGAGGCCCAGTCGCCCCTGTTGGCCCCGTCGGCCCCGCGGGGCCGTGTAACGGGGCCGGGGTCCAAAATCAACGGGGCCGAGCCGTGGAAAAGAATTTGCGAAAAAAATAATTAAAATAAGATTTCCCAATCCTGGCAAAACAATCATAAGTATTCGAGCTGTCATATTATAACATAAACACAATCTTATAATGAATTCCACTGATACAGGCTGACGTTTACGTGACAGAGCTGCTTTAACACTGAATTTTAAAATTTTTTGTAAAACGAAGCCTGACAAAGATTCCCCTGCAGGAGCATACTAATTGTTTCAGTGAACCGGTTTGATTACACCTTACCAACCATGGAATCAAATCAGGTGAATTCTGTTGGATGGTGTCCAAAATGCCGAAAGGTAACCAATTTTCTTAATAGCTGTAAGACAATCAACTATACCTATATGCTTAGAGCAAGCAGACATCAAAAAAACTTTGATGTATACAACATTAGCTATGTAGCACAGGACGCGCTGTAGACAGCAAACATTTCAGTTAAACAGATGTGAAATGCAAAAAACTGTAGCATGCAAAACCCGTGATCATAAGAAAAGAAAAGCAGACTTGATTTACATACTATCGAGCCGATGTTACCCAAAATGTTTAGATTTCCGATCACAAAATCGAGTACATTTTGATTTTCAATTGTGAAGTCTGTAGTAGAAATAAAGCAAATGAGAGTCCCCGTTGCATAAAACTAACAGTTGAACAGTCTAACAGTGTTCATCTGTTAGACTGTTTTTGAACAGTGTTCCAAATTTCGTTGCATAAAAGGACTGTTAACTATCAGTCCAACAGTCTAACAGTGTAACAGTGTTTTAAACAGTGTAGCTACAATTTATTGCGAGCGCACGGTCGTGGGCTCGAGATCCAGCAAATGCAGCATTTGTTAACAGTCTTATATATTTTTTCTTTTTGATGTAAATATAATCAACTATTACTGATAAGATTTAAGATATAGTAGTAATGGTTTCAATGTTAGTTAAGCACTAGTATTAGAGTACAAAAATATTGTAGCTTTAATTGCAATGTTTTGGCGAAATACGCAGTTTTAGTTTTTTCAATTACATGTTAATGAATAGCTTTTTGTGGAACTCTTGGTGGAACCTCTTGGTGGAACTAATAGTATCCATTAATGCTTCATATCTTTACTTGTGGCTGTGCTTCTTTTTATTACGTAATAATTGACTTTTTAATAAATTTAATGCATTTGACCAGTCGAAGGTTTTTTGTTAGACTGTTAATAGCAAACCTAACTGTAACAGTCCAACAGTGTTAACTTGATTTTCAGTTTCAGGCGGTTGCTCATAGGAATTTGAAATTCAGATTCAGTTTCAGGTCTCATCCAAATAAATTTCAGTTTCAGTTTCAGTTTTAAGTGCTGAAACATCACTAGTATATGTAGCACAGCACACAATTCTGTGTAACGTGACGTTGCGCCAGACAGAGATGGACGCGGGACGAAATTTTTCGGCCCGCCCGTCCGGCCCCGAACTAAATTTGCTTGTCCCGTCCTGCGGGATCTCGTAGTCCCGCAAATTTGATAAATCCTATCCCGCAAAATCCGCAAAATCCCCGCATCATTTTGTAATTTTTTTTTATCTTGGTGCCCAGCATTGTAGGTTCTCATGAGAGACCTTTATCATGCTGCCCTCCGCAGTCCAGAAAATAGACAAAAGGCGGAGAGGCGAGGATCAAGGATAGAAAACAAGATCCCCAAGCAGTACTGACGTACGGTTATTTCAGTCACGCCCAGGGTAGATCCAGTCGTGCTGATTGGCGACTCGGTCTACCCCCCGCAGATCAATAGTGACTAGGATGGCGGAAGACTAAATACCCCACTCTGAAGGGTAAAAGGGAGAAAAACCAGAGGCTGCAGAAAGGAGTCGGAGGAGAGGACGAGTTCTCAGACAGGAAAGATGAAAATTCCACCAAAGCAACTATCCAAAATATGTACAATATATTAAATTTTAAATGCACTTGACTGGGATACAGGAGCAGACACAGAAGGACCTTTTTCACCCGCCATGTCCGCTCCTGTCCTAGTCAATTGCAGGAATGCCTAATTCTTGTTCTTATGACTGATTTGGATGCAGGGAGATTCAGAGACTCATTAACTGACCAGCACAAATTTAACATCCACCTCTAACAACAACTTGTTTATTATGCTCTGTAAACAGCTGTAATTCAGTAGGATGGTTTACCAGCTCGCATTTGTACTAGAGCTTCGCAGTTGCTGGTGCTGTAATGCATCATTACTAACCACAATTTTATATAACAGATATTAGAGCAATAAACTTAGCCGCCTTCCTTAAGATATAGACAGTCTGTGATGCTGACTTGACCGGTTTTGACCAATCCTTAAATGAAATATCGGTTTCCAACCAATGTTTGCATATAGCTCCAATCCTCTCCCATGACATGCAAACCTTCAGAGCCATCGAGTTCAGAGTTGAAATTTCAAAATTCGTCCATCCATTCGGCTGTCAAAGAAAAGGCAAAACGTAAATTCCATGGTAACAGGATACCAGAAGGCCTCGCCAAAATGTAATTTAGCGCCCGAATCAGTGAGAGGTTATTTTCCCATGCGAAAACTTTTGTTCCAAAATAAAGTTAAACACAACGTGTTTTATCTAACGTAGAGGAGCGAATCCCATTTTGTAATTATCTAATAAATTAAAATTTATAATAATTCAGTAATTCCTGTAAAATTCCGAAATATAAAAAAACTTTCTATTTTACAATGCTTCACGTTCCCTATTTTCAGTTATTTTGAGTGTATAATTAGATTTAGATATTTAAAGAAATTACTATTATTGCTAAATAAATTAATTTAAATAAAATATAATGATTGTATACTATATTAAATTTAGACTTAGAGATATTCCAGTTTTTTTGATCGAACCAGAAGCTTTTTGTTTCCATATCAGCAAGTTTTACTTCGAAAAGTTGATAGGTAGGAAAGTTCAAGTTCGTCTCTGATCTATTTAGAAAACTAATCTCAATTCCGTTTGTTGGTATTTCGCTAGTTTCACTAGTCCGATAGGAGTTAATGTTGCAAGATAATGTTGTATTGTAAAGAAATCAAAGCGTATACTGCAAACTTATTTTGAACTATTGACAAATTAAAATTAGAAAACCAATTTTAAATTATTTTGCGCAAAACGATCGCAAAACGATTGACTTGCCATTAGTTATTTCTTCTGATATCGAACTGAAATTATTTTTTTGAATACCTAAGTAAAGGTTTCTGATTTCTTACCAGGCTAGTCCTCCCTTCCCTTAGCATACAAAACAACAAAGTAGCACAATTACAGTATTTGGTTCAGCAATACAACCTACATTCTTACATACTTCATTCCAAATTATAGGAAAAGCCAAACATTTATTGTCATTTCATGATTCGTCTGTCAAACGCTAACTACCTAATTCCCTAATGCACCTATGTGTAGCTCCTAAGCAACACTGGTGCTCAAAACTCCGCAACCGCTTAGATTGCTGACACGCAAAGATAGGATCCGAATTAAGCATATAGACTGCCAGTATGAGGCATATTGCCAATACTCTTGCAAAGGGGTAAGCAAAAGGCTGTTAAATGGAGTCTGGGGCCGTCGGGGCCGCCGGGGCCGTGTAACAGGGCCGGGGCCGGGGCCATGTAACGGGGCCGGAGCCGGGGCCGTGTAACGGGGCCGGGGCTTGGGGCCGGGCCCGGGCCGGGCCGGCCCCGGCCCCGGCCCGGCCCCGCACTCTGGGAAGGCCCCGGCCCGGCCCCGGCCCCGTAATTTTGCTAACGGCGCAACCCTAGGTGTAGCATAGCAACAACTACATCAATTGCATGGGGCATACTACTTCCCTGTCGAAGGACAGGGAGTGGCTATTACGGCACTGCTCACGACTACACTTTTAAACAATGAATGAACCAAAATGAACGAAAGATGGATAGAAATTGTCTACCAAAAGTTGTATGCTTTCGGCAGGAAAATCTTAAGTCCTTGTAGACTTCATATACTTACACAAATCCTGTTTCTTTAATTGGAAAATGTAACAACTTCAAGCAACAAAACACTACAACTATATTATTCTATATTTATAGTACATTGAAAATTAAACTGTTTCCAGAAGTCGTTGTTGATGCAGTTTCTCTTCATCATGCAAGCGCTCAATATCTTCCTTATGTTCTTGGAAAAAATTTCTGTACCAGTTGATGTGATCACGTTTGGTATGAATGCTCATGTATGGATTTTTGGAAAGACCAAGGCAGACCTAGTAAAACAAAATCGACAGTGGCTTTAAAATAAACAGTTAAGCGTATCCGCAAAGAAAAGAAAGTAAAACCTTCATTTCAGAAGAGAAATTTTGTTTTACGAAAAAGCATTTTATGCTACCACGACATTTCAAGCTACTTAAGTTTCCGTGAAGCTAGTTAGGCAAATGGGCCCATGTCAAGATAAAGTTAGAACCCTCAATTCCCCCATCAGAAAAAAGGAGGTTCTCAATTTTTGTACATGCGTTTGTATCCAGCATTCGGTGACTATGACTATGTGACTACGTTGCGGATCTCATGATAATATGTTGATAATGTGTATTTGTACCTCAGTCATCAAATTAGTGGCATACAATTGGGGTGTGCTGGGGGGAGGGGGTAGGTCCTCCTGGCTTCTCTCAAAAATTTAGACTAAAAAAATTGTGTGATTACGATTATCCAATGTCTACAATATGGGTATCAATCGGATGCTGACGGCAGCATTAACAAGGTCGCAATAGATCTAAGTTCAGGCAACGCACACACTTTTCAAAATCCCCGGACTCGCGAACCGTCAGAACCTCAGTAGTATAGGGCGGCCGTTTCGACCCGCAATCCCAATCCCAAATTTTTCCTCCCACTCCCTCCCACCCCTTTACCGGGTTATTACGTCATCCCTGTGTCAATATCTGCTAGTTTTTCCTCCTGCCCTTGGTTTCCTTCTTTTTGTACTGCATGACCACTGGGGAAAATAAACACCCAGTATATACCCCCCTGTATCTCCAGTATCCCCTGTACCCCCAGTAACCCCTGTACTTCTTGTCGAACATCCAGTTATTACCCCCAGTACTTCCTGCCATACTCCTAGTATTACACCCAGTTCCTGCCCTTACCAACCACACACCTTGACAACACCCAGGATATACCTCCAGTTCCAAAGCATTCACACCTCTCCAAGCTTCCTCATCACCGTCCCTCTGCGTTCTTCCCCCGGGGCTTGGGACCCGGCGTCGGCCCATTACCGGACACCACCTACATACCTATCTACCTAGTCTACCTACGTACTTGCACTACTAGTCCGGCCCTAATGTTTTTGGGTTTTTTGGTTTTCTATATTTTTGTGGTTTTACAAAGCGTTCATATACAGCATATCTACATACATTTAGACCTTAAGAGGAGGGAAGGGGAAGTGGCTAAGGTGTAGAATGGGTTTGTGATGCTTGTTTTTGTGTTGGTTTTTGTTTGTGTACTTTTATGTCTTTCTCTGTTTGCTTGAAGTTGATTGCTTTTATGTGCTTTCTTGAGTTGCTCTGAAGCCTGCCCGTTTGGTTTTGTGGTGTGTTCGTTGATTGTCTAGTCACGTGATTTGTTTCTTGACTTTTAACCGATTTTTCTTACTCCGCTCATGCTCTTCCTGCTATTGTACAAAATCCAGTCCTGTTCTTTCAAGCCTTGCCCTATCTTTCCGGCTTCCCTATGTACATGTTACGAGTCACACCATTTAATAATACGATAATTTACACCGTGCATTCTCTGAGCCCACTTTGTCGACTTTCACTAATACTTGACTTGACTTCCCTAAGTTTCCGACTTCGTTAATTTCGTTCTCCGAGTAACTCCAAACCCACTCCTAGTACTACACCGAGTCTATTTTTTCGACTTTCACTAATACTTGCCTTTACGTTCGCTATCCTTCCTGCTTCCACAATTTCATGATCCGAGTCACTCCAAACCTACTCCGAGTTAACACTGAGCTTACTCCGAACCTGCTCCGTTCTTGCTCCATTTATGTGTTTTAACCTTACTTGTTCTTATTCTTCCTCGTCTACGCCTTGTGCTTTTTCAGGTAGTACTACCGTGCCCAGATCAGTGTTCTTTTCAATTGCTCGCTTTAGGGCTTCTTCCTCGGTCGAAAATTTATGCTCGTAGTCTGATTGCTCGTCCATAACCTTTTCAATGAGTGGGTCGTCGAGGAACTGTTTGCAACGTTGGATGTGAGAAAAGATAAGCCTGTTCAACTCTGTCCTAATTAGGGGTCTAAGTTCATTGTACGCCTCAACTTCAGCTGTAGCCTCGGTATTACCATCTGCAAGGTACTCCTGGGTTAAGCGTCCCATTCTTCGTTCGTATTTCTCCTCCGCCTGTCGAACAAGCTCATCCCAAAATTCACCAATCGGTCTTATTGTACTGCCAGAATCATTGCTCCTTGAGGACTCCGTGCTTGCATCTGACTCAGAATCCTCGTAGTCTGGTTGGGCACTGTGAACGTTCTGTACATGACGCTGTAGGATAAATGCTCTGGTGAACATCTGGCCACATTGGCCACACAGGTAAGGTTTATTGTAATCACAACTAGATATCTTGTTCTGATTGAGTTTCAATGTAAGCTTTATAGACTTGGTGTCTCGTTGCCATTGTTGTTCGCGCTTTTATTGATTTTGCTTCCTGTACTTTGTCGCTTTTATTGATTTTCAGTAAGAGTCACTCCGAGCAAACACCGAGTTAACACCGAGTAAAGACGGAGTAAACACCGAGTAAACACTGAGTAAACACCGAGTAATCTAGGAGTAATATTGGGAATTTAAAAATACAATTTCAGCATTTATTGGTTCACTGTACTCGAAGTCGTCGCGTCAGATTGGACACCAATATAGACATGACTAACTTCGAGTACAGTGAACCAATAAATGCTGAAATTGTATTTTTAAATTCCCAATATTACTCCTAGATTACTCGGTGTTTACTCAGTGTTTACTCGGTGTTTACTCCGTCTTTACTCGGTGTTAACTCGGTGTTTGCTCGGAGTGACTCTTACTGAAAATCAATAAAAGCGACAAAGTACAGGAAGCAAAATCAATAAAAGCGCGAACAACAAAGGCAACGAGACACCAAGTCTATAAAGCTTACATTGAAACTCAATCAGAACAAGATATCTAGTTGTGATTACAATAAACCTTACCTGTGAAACCAATGTGCCCAGATGTTCACCAGAGCATTTATCCTACAGCGTCATGTACAGAACGTTCACAGTGCCCAACCAGACTACGAGGATTCTGAGTCAGATGCAAGCACTGGTTCCTCAAGGAGCAATGATTCTGGCAGTACAATAAGACCGATTGTGAATTTTGTGTTGAGCTTGTTCGACAGGCGGGAGGAGAAATACGAACGAAGAATGGGACGCTTAACCCAGGAGTACCTTGCAGATGGTAATACCGAGGCTACAGGCTGAAGTTGAGGCGTACAATGAACTTGTGACCCCTAATTAGGACAGAGTTGAACAGGCTTATCTTTCTCACATCCAACGTTGCAAACAGTTCCTCGACGACCCACTCATTGAAAAGGTTATGGACGAGCAAGCAGACTACGAGCATAACTAGAAACTCCAGACTATCCTTAGCGGTGCTGGGGTGAAGGGGTGATATAGTAATAGGAGTGTGACTGTGACATACATACACATTCAGTAGGCAGATCCTCTGTCATCAACTGCTGAGCCCTGCTTGACGCGCTAAAAATGTGTAACAAACCCCACAGCTAACTAACTGACCTTCCCTACCCTAATTAGGCCCGGTTCATACTTTTTGTGCTTTTGTGCTTTGTGCTTTTGTCCTTTTCTGTAAGTACTTTGTGCTTTGTCTTTTGTGCTTTGTCCCTTGTGCTTGTCTTTTGTTCTTTGTTCTTTGTGCTTTGTGTTGACGAGGATGCGCACATACTTCTCGTGGAGACAGTAAAAACACAAATCACAAGATTTAGTCACCAGGCTTACATAAACATGAAAAGGATGCACATTCCGCCACAAATTAAATAGGAAAACAAGTTTCAAAATTATAAAAGCGAAAATAACATTTTGTTCAGTTTCTATGCTGCACATTTGCCAGTACAAGACAGCAGGAAATACTTTAAAATAATATTTGTTAACCAACAACTTTAAGTCAAAATTATTTAAAGAAGCTTCCGAAGTTTGTAAAAATCAGTTGAATTACATGAACATGTGTAATGAAGTGAGCAAGATCCAAGATTCGATCTGCTCCAAACTCTAATCTCTCTCCTTTACACGGAAGGTCAGCGCGTCTGTTCGCAGTGAAGCAGACTTAAGCACCAGATCTCTGAACGGTGGTGTTCCAGAATCAGAGATTCTCTGCCAACCTTGGTAGGGGTCTTTGTCGGTGAGTTCGTTTGAGGCTCCTGAGTTGATTTCCATCCGGACAGCAAGAGGGGTCAGCACTTGCTTCCTTGATGATCTCTCCAATTGTACAGCAAGCGGGGTCAGCACTTGCTTTCTTGATGAGCACT
>JASAND010000286.1:0-18056 GCA_030248195.1 Trissonchulus latispiculum | reverse complement strand
GATTCAAAATCGCTGTTCAACAAAGTTTCTATGAATTTCCGAAGTAGGGATATCCGACGAGATTCCCTGCTTCAACTTTAAACTGCTCCGAAGGAGATCAGGTCCAGGGAATCTAAACGAAAAGTACGAGGGTTTGGTGAGATTCCGCAAGCAGACCATGTTTCTCCAAAAGCAGTTAGTGTGCAAAAACCCAAGATGACGAACCGCGAGGAGTAACGTGGCAAAGATGTGTGGTCTCCTCTAGGAATCTTTTGATCTTGTGACAACCAGGGTATGGATTCTGATTCAAAAATCTCATGAGGCAAAGATTAGTTCAAAAAAAAAAAAAAAAAAAGTACACCAATGCCAGAATGGCAACTGCTCGTGTACACAAGTTGACAGTACTCTCAAAAATCTACATAGCAAGTTGCAAGATGGATTGTTTTCGACAACGTGGTTCCATACACCCAAGTTTGCCTTTAAGCTGACGCCAGCCCAGCGGCACCTGTGCCGCAGCTGTCTATATCTAGAACTGTGATGAATCATTAACTCTAACTTGAAATTCGTCAAGCAAGGGTACACGATTGAAACTCGGCAACGAGCATTCCAAAGCTCGAAATACTAGAGGTCAACAATGGCTCAGGAGCATTGGATTTTTGTGAACATCAATTAAGACAGTCTGAGTCCAAACACCCACTGCTGTTTCCCAAACTGTTCTAGATTAGCGAAGACCCAAGAAAAACCTACCTACCGATGCGACATCCAAAGTCCAAGAGTTCACCGAAAAAGATATACAGTGTCATCTACGTCAAAATTCGAAAGAAAATCCGCATTTTTTGGCGACTAGAAAGTTGGCTCACAAGTCAATATCACTGAATTATTTAGTGAACGATATTTCTCAAAAAAAGCGTCTCTTCTGGTTGCAAAAGTCAAAGACTAGAAATTCGAGAACAACCATGTCAAGAACGACAATGATGCTTCCATATAGGACATCTCCATCTCAGAACCTTCCAGAGCAGCCTCCAAACAGAAGTGACTAAGACAACCGACTGCTCCCTTGAAACCCAAAAAAGCCTCTCCATGGACCGGTTTTCTGCGAGAAGAAAATTACTACGGGCGACCGAATACCGTCAAAGTTTTCAAATCTCGTATTACCGAAAATGAAAGATGCCCAATTTCTTTTTGGGCATGCTCTTTTTCACATGTAGACACCATGGGAATTAAGTCAGCCAGACAGTAACGGGTGAAGTACGTACAGCACTAGTTTGGGGAAGAGAAAGGGGGTCTTGAGAAACGAAAGTGGCAACGTGTCTTGGAGAGATTGTGCTGGACATTTTCGAAGACGAATGTGGTTTGCTCAGGTACTTAGGGAGGCTAACAAAAGCAAATGTTAGCTACGACTCGAAGTTACCCCTACCGAGTGTTAAGAACAACAAATTCAGTGCATTGCTGACTCAGTACGTCCACAAAGCTCGTACTGTGAGGGAGAGCCAGGCCAAGCCAAGCCCCCCCCCTTTTTTAATTTCCTATGTTAATCAGCATGCGATGGCTCTCTGTTCATTTGGCTCCTTGTCTCTGATCCGGGTTTCCTCCAAAGTCGTTTAACTAGAAAGCGGAATTGGCAAATCCAGCACTAATTCTCGTTAATTTTTGATGATTGCATTTGCAAGAAACAAGTTGGATTGGGCCAAAAACTGTGTGCCATGGTCTATGCCACATGTGGAAACAATTTGAAACAAAATTCAGTGCTTCTAGTCTAAAACTGGTTTGTAGTAAATTATCTGCCTATTCGAATCTGCAAACATTAATCCAAATTATATGTAGCACCTGCTCGCACTTTTGCCGCCAATTCGGAAAAACATTACTTTCCCAACTCCCTACATAAATAAAACTTGGACAAACATTTTCAGATGCCACATTATTTGAAAATCTTCTTTTTCCACGGATTCGACATTTTCAGATAAGTACCAGAAAAGTTTTTCTTTAAAGTTCTGTCGTTCCAGGTTTGCCTTAAATTTTTTACTAAAGGTGTTATGTCAACAATAATCTTGGAAAGGTTGAGCCACGTGAAAAGATTTAAACGTTTTCATCGGGTTTATTTTGCTGACATTGTTCTGCTTCTCCTTTTTTTCTAGCTGAACTACAACCGCTTGGAAATTCTAAAATGACTACTCTTCTCTGTACAAAATGGCTCTAGAAAAAAACATATTAACATTTAGAAAGTTCATGAACGGACTTGACAAATCATGTTTAAGTAGTTTTCTGTTGTCCTAAAGTAAACTTTTTTGTTAATTATTTTCCTTACGCTTTTCCTTGCGATTTTAGTCACTGACTAATCGTATCTATCCAGTGAACTGGAATTGGTTTCTTTAACAGATGCTGTCCAAACCGTAAACGTCAATAATAAGGTAATAAATGCATATGATGTCCATGTTACAAGATATTGAAGCGGTTTCGCTACAGTTCAAAATTTATAAATGTTACAATAATAATTTGAATCATATATTTAAATGTTTATCGTACACCTTCCGTATTTCTGGTAGTTGGATTGTCAGTTTCAGCAAATTTTCTAAATTCAAAATAAAGAATCTTTCAAAAATTTCAGTTTTAAGCCCTGAAATCCCGCCAATTTCAGTACTCAAAATCCGTAAAACTTCGACTCAGCCGAGCTAAAAATTTGGTGTGGGTAGCGCCTCTGACCACGCTGAGTTTTTAAATCATCGCAAAATTTCTGATTTCTCGAAATTTTTTTTTTTTCGATTCCTAGCGGGGACTAGCGGTTACCGGCAATTTTTTGTGTCCTGATTTTGCTGGGGGGAAAAAAAAAAAACGTTTTCGGGGTCGTAGAACAAGAATCTGAAGTCCGTTTTCGATTCGAAAGGATTCGGTTTGCTCAAGTATAAGCGAAAGCTTTAAGCTTAAGATGAAAGCTAATACTGACAGAATGAGAAAGCTGAATCGAAAAACGGATTCCAGATTTGTGTTCTACGACCTGAAAACCCTATATACATCTTTTCAGCAAAATCGAAGACAAAAATTTTTCGGTTTCCCCTTGGTCCCCTTAGAAATCGAAAAATTTCGAATTTCGCGAAATCGGAAAATTTTGCGATATTTGAACTCAGCGTGATCGAAAGCATACCCACACCAAATTTTAGCTCATTTGGTCAAGTTTTCAGGATTTTGAGTACTGGGGGGGGGGGGGGGGGTAAACGAGACAAGACCCATTAGCTTTTTACTTTAAATTATAATTTAGATATATATATTTAGGCATATTTTATTCTCAGGTTCTGCATATGTTCTATTTATATAATCCTTCTTTCCTGAGGACTACGTGATCATGGCATGGAGCAGATTTAAAAGGTCAACATCTGATGAGATGCAGTTTTTGAATTGGAAAAGTGTAATTACTCTAAACTTGATTGTTCCCTTGTCTTTCCAGAAGTCAATTGGTTTAAAAGTAACTGTCACTTATGGAGTTTATTTACTTGAGAGTGCGAGCGTAGTCGTTCTTCCCTCTATCCATATTCAATCCAAGATTGCTGAGAATGCTAATGGGAAAATGTCTATATTCCACAATCTTCTTTTACTCTCATGCTTTAACTACAAATCAAAAGGAACCGACTGTTGTACATTTTTACGGGCAGAAACCCTGCAGTGTGCTAATTGCCTTTCTTCCACTTGGGGGGGTCCACGTTTGGCCGATTTTTCTACCATTTCCGATTTTGCTCGTTTTCACATATTTTGTTCTTTGATTGGTATATTTTAACGAGTTTTTGAAATTAAAGTCGGATCTTTTACGGTTAATGAGTAATTTCACTTCAAAGTTAAGTCGAGATCTTTTATGGTTAATGAGCAATTTCAATTCCAAAGTTGAGATCTCATGTGTTAAACATAGGAAACTGAAAAAGTTTCAAATTTTTGACTAGTGTCAAAAAATCTCGAAATTGGGCAAAGATTATCAGCATAATTTGGTATCGTTAGAAACGTCGGCTTCTGTAAATTTTGGGGGGAAGAACTGACTTAATGACTCTGTTTGATACTTGATTAATCTCAAAGTGGCACCCAACTGGGCAGGTTGACATACTGAGAGGGCGAGGTCACTACGCAAGGACCTTTGCATTTCCCTCCCCCTAAATTTTTACACCTTTATATCCGGAGTTTAGTAGTTTTTTAGGAGTTTTAAAACTGTGTAATGTTCAGCTGCTTTCATGGAACTCAGGCTAGACTTTGATTTTCATGTTTAAAGTTGAATTGAAATTAAATTTTGGATTGGATTCAGATGTTCCGAAATTATAATCGTTTGATCTTTCATTAAAGTTTAGTCCGTTTAAATATTCAACTATAGACATGAAAACTAATTTCTAAGCTGAATGATAGCTGAAGATTTTCCGTTTTCAGTTTATCAATTTGCTAAACTCCTAATCCTAATATTAAAGATGTAAAATTTATGATTGTGTATCACTCGGTACTTTTGTCGGAAAATTAAGTCCCACTCGGTACGGAGCCCCACTCGGGACTTTCCAATTTTTAAACAACAAAAGTCCCATTCAAAACTTTTGAGTCCCACTCGGTACTTTTTGAGTCTCACACCGTACTTCTAAAACCCACTCGGTACTTTCAACGTCCCACTCGGTACTTTGGAATCTCACTCGATATATACTTTGTTGTCTTACTTGGTACTTGTGGAGACTAAATTTTTCTATATTTAATGTTATAATTTGCCAGAGTGGACATCGTACCGAGTGAGACTCTGCTAAATTTATGGGGAGGGAAATTTTTAAAAGGTCATTGCGTGTGACCTCTCTCATTTTTTCGTTCTGCACTCAGTGTTCTCACCTGCCCAATTTGGTGCCACTTGAAGATTAATCGGGTACAAACAGAGTCAATTAGTCAGATTCCTCCCCATAAAATTTGCAGACAAGTCGAAACGTCTATTTATACACTTTGAATTTGTTGGAATTAGACTTTTGATTTAGGTTTTTGAATTTTTTAAATAATTTTTGAAACCTGCTGACTGTGAAAATTGACGTTTTTCGTTATGGAAAATGGGGTTGTAACTTTGAGCGGGCATTACAAAACTTCAAAGGCCTAAATTAAAAATCTAATTCCAACAAATCAAAGTATATAAATAGACGTTTCTAACGATACCAAATGATTTCTATAACTTTTGTCCAAATTCGAGATTTTTTGACACTAAAAATTTGGTGTTTTACCAAAATTTTGAATTTTTTGATTTTTTTTTGCTTATTACGTGAGACCATTGCAATCAGCAGATACCAATGCCAAAATATCTCGTTTCACGTTATTTCAGGTGGCTGCAGATGAGTGTTGGCTACAATCATTCCTGCTAAGTAGCCCACCGTGATCGCTGCATCCCAATCTGTCGAACTGGCACCAATAGAGCAAAAATATCGATTTTTTCGAATTTGTCGTAAACATGACAAATTTGACATCAATCGAAAGCTCTTAATACGGGAACATTTTTGCTTTTGGGCTATGGTCCGCAAATGCACCAAATTGAAGTTAATGGTTGTTAAATGGGTTTTGTGATCTAACCTCAACATTGGCTTTGGTGCTCCCTAAAAAGTCGTTAAAAAGGCATTTCTCGAAATCATGTTTAGCCTGCCAACATCGGAGCAGAATGCAATTTTTTAGATCAATTTTCAAATGTACACCCCATTGAAGCTCCAAAATCGAAGACTGTTTAAGGAAAATTGCTTTAGTCTCGAGGGTACCTCGTTTCGCCCATTATTACAATTGCAAGCAGTTGATAGCTCGTAACTCGCGGAGACATGGATGAAACAACTCAATAATAAACATTGATGCACCAACATGTGTGGATACATTATGCGTAAAAATGAGCTGAAAACTGTGACTACAAATTTTTTTCATGGTGGGATTTTTCGCCCCCCCCCTTAAGGTGTGTGGTAACCTTTTGTGCAGTGCTTTTGTGGTATTTTGTAAACGCTATGACTTTCGTAATTTTGGGAAGTTGTAAAGAGTTTTTATACGTCGTTTTAAAGCTTATTATCTGTACATTCACATGCTCCTACAGAACTGCCAAAATTAGCAAAAAATGCAAAAATTTCCGACATGCTGACACGTGACAGATCGAATATATACCAAAAATTTTTGAACATCGATTCAAACTGTAGAATCGGCCAAAATTTCTTTTTGTGCCACGATATGAAGGACATGTGGGCCGAGGGAAATTTTTCTAGGATTGGCCTCAGCAAGTCTTAACGGTCGAGAAAATCGGCCAAATGCACATTAACACGAAATTTCGCAACTTAGCATTGATTTTCGTGCTACTCAATATGTTTTAGCCAAAACCAAGATAAACGTCCCTCCGCAGAAGTGCGAATTTTCGATTTCCTGCCGAAAATCTCCGGAATCCGTCGAGTAATTTTTGAGAAATCGATGTTCGAAACAAAAAAATCGCAGTTTTGCCAAAATGGTTTTTTCGCCAAATCTCTAGCTTAAAGCAGTACAGTCCGAAGCTAATAGGCACTCATGAAATGTGCATTTGACGGCGTATCGATTGAGTATAACTAAGCCAATTTTGTCCTTAACATGTGCGGCAGTAATTTTGAAAAAACTGATTTCCTCGAAAATGGTTTCTGACCTTAAAAACAGTTTTTGCTATATATGACTTACCATAGGAGATAGCTTCAAAGGTTGTAAGAGCAAAAATGTTCATTTTCGAGTCCTCTTTTCCAGCCATACCAACCATCCCCCCCTCCCCACTTTCTTTCTTCCTATCCCTCCTAAAACCAATATTATCTAATTTCCCCTCTATCCTGTCAAATCCCAACCCCCTAATCAAACTATACAACACCTAACACCCCTAAAATACCTCAAAACCCCTCATTTAAAAAATAACCTTTAATAAATAAAGGATATATCTAATTATTAACTTATTTACAAAAATTTTTAACCTATATAATACTACTATTATAATCTACACGACTCCTAATCTGGAAATTTTATTTAAAGTTATTTACTATTATAACGGTTGTCGCTATAATAATTACTCCGCCAGTATTAAACTCTAATCTATTGGCGGGGCCCTTTTATCTTTCGGGGCTGAGGTCTCGTCCTCCCCCCCCTATCTCTGTTCTTACGGGTGGGCGTCCTTTTTTATCTTTCGCTTACAATTAACTAAATTAGTGTGTTAAAACTATTTTTAGTTTCTATTATTCCGAGTAACTGTTTTCTTAACATGCCTCCCATTAATCACTAGTTTTAACTATTAATTGGGCGCGGCCTTCACCTTTTTAAATTTTTCTTTCATTTTCTCACGGTGTTCAATTTATGATCTTTGTTCCCCGGATCCCACCGGGGTGAATGGTTTGCCCCTAATTTTGGTGGTTTTTTTTAATTTACGTGTTCCCTTCCTACACCTCCTCGCTAAACGATCTTACCGTAATCCGGGCTTCCACTATCTCTAATGCTGCATTCAATTCCATCCCAGCTTCCTAACCGCCCTCCCCCCCTATGTATCCATTCCTAACGGCCTTCCATCCGCTGATCTCCCCTCTCCTCGCCCTATATCGGCCTTGCTATTGGGGGGCTTCTTTGGGATACCTCCTCCGCGCGCCCCCATATTTATTTTTCCCTTTTCTCACTCGAAATCTCGAATCATACTCCTATCTCACGTACCTCCCGTCCCCTCTCGCGGCTCAACTGACCCCCGTTCTACTCAAACCGTCTTACGACTGCTTTAATTAAACCTGAAACGTGTGCCTACTCACTAAGTGGATCGGCCGGCCACTCTACTCTCTTATTCGCCCCCTTCCCCCTACGATTACTATATTTAAATAATTTTTCCAATCCATCGAATTGTAAAATTTTAAAAGGGAATTCCCGAGCTCCATATTATTTCCTACGTGTCCTGGCGTTATCATCCGCGTGGCCCGTTTTTCGCGCCGCCTGGCTTCGGGGATCCCCCGTGGCCTTTTATCCAAATCCCTACTCCCCCCTCATTTCACCCCTCCGCTTCCCCCCCTTCTTTAATCAAACTCCCTTCTTACCAATCCAGGTTAACACGAATGATCCCGAAACCGAACTTCCCACTGTTAAGCCGCTCCCCGCACGTTCCCCGCCCCCACTTAAATTACTCCTTCAAAATGCGTCTTTAACTTGACTTTAACCGGGGGCCCCCCGCCCCCTTACTTTTCTATCGAAATCCTCCCGGTTCCCCCCGCCGCCGCCGTCGTTTCTTCCCCTATTCCGCCTCGTCCTCCCCCCCTCCTCTTAAAAATCTTCCACCGTACCCCAGATTAACCTCCCCCCCCATACCCTCTCCCCCTTATTATTCCGCCTAAAATGTCTCTTTAACCGCGAGTTGCGTCTCCCCATCTCCCCCCAAATCTCCCCCTACCTTTAACCCCTTCCCTACCTCCCGGCTACCGCCTAATATTTTCCCTCCGCCCCCCCTACGGCTTACTTACCCGCCGACTGGGGCGGCGCTAGGCTGCCTTCCTGGCCGCCCCCCCCCATCTTACTCCATCTCCCCACTGATCCCCCTCCCTCTCGGCTGGGTTCCGCGCCCGACCCCCAGTGCTACCGGCCACCCGGATCTGTGGTGCCCCCGCCGGGCCCGTCCCGCTACTTGAAGTCCCCCCCCTTATATTGCTTCCTCCCGACACCCGGTTATATCTATATCCTATCCCACGATGGCCTGGCTACTTCCCCCGCCCCCAGTTTCTTCCATTCCGTTACCCGCGGTCTTCCCCCCCCTCCTTCGCGGATTCGCGCTCTCGATCCCCCCTCTTCCCGCATTTGGACCTCTCTGACTGAGTCCCCCCTGGTTCCGTTCGCCCCGTCAGTCCCCCTCTCCCCCGGGGATTCCGCCCCGTCTCATTCCCCGAGCCCTTCCGGCCCCATTTAATCGCCCCCCCCTCCCTGGTATCGTGGGCCGTCACAATTCCAATTTTTTCGCGTCCCACCGCCGGTCGCCCGTATTCTCTACCGCGGTCCTGGTTTACCCCCCCATATTATTTCATATTATTATTATTATTAACCTAACGTCCGCCTGTACAATTTCTTTCTGAGTCCCATTCGCCGTCCTCGAGTTCTCGATCGTGCGTCGTGTCCGTTCTCGCTGGGCTGCGCCCCCTTTGGTCCCGCGGCTGCGCCTGCTCTCACTGCCGCCCCCTGCTTTGCGTTAACCTTGGTGACACGGCCAATGGACTTTCCGCGACACGGTGTCTTTTTACTATGAATTGTGACCGCGTGATCTCTGGGGTGTTCCTGCACTGTGCCTGTGCTTGCTGTTTCAGCTTGGCGTCTATGCCCGCGTACTAGTCTCCCCCTCATCTTGCTGATTCTGATTTTCGCCCGCACGCCGCGATCTGCTCTGCCCCTTTGCACTTTCTAACCTTTCAATTGCCCGGCCTGTGCCCTCGATGTGGTTCTGTGACTCGCTCGCTCTGACCGCTCGTGGTATGCCCGCGGTCGCGACGTGGCCCGGCGCGGTCTCTTTTATCGGGCTTGTCTCCGCTTTGTGGATGGCTGTCTGTTTCGCTCGCGCGTTCTGGCGCTTTTCTCTTCGTTTGCCCGCCCCCTGAGCTTTATAGGTGGTCAACGCATGCCTCAACAACTGTCCCCGTAAAATGATAAGGAATCTGCCCCCCGCTTAGTCCTCGGCATTGGTGGGTGGTCCGCTGCCTCCACTGTCCCCGTAAAATGAATAAAAAAAGGAAATCTGTCCCCGCACACAATAGACTTTATGATAATGACATTTTAATAATTACACTGAGAAACGAACGATATGCTTAACTTACAAAATTTCTATTTGTCAAGGAACATGACCTAAACCGTCTATATAAGTAAAATCAAACCTTTACATCATAAAATTTCCATGCAACTTAAAAAGTGACTGTTCCTCTGCATTCTGCATTATGAACCTTATATATTAGTTAAGATTAAATAATTATTAAATAGTAATGCCATTTTAAAATCATTTTTCCGTTACATAAAATTAAAAGTTAATTAAAATATAAAACTCTAAAAGTCATATTAAATATCCAAATTTATTTTAAATTTAAATATACGAAAGTTAAATTTTCTTTAACTCACTTGTATGCGAGGACAGCTTTTACTTGCCTGTTCATTTTACGGAGACAGTCGTTAAGGCCATTGCCTTTGTCCTATCCTTCTCACTCTGAGTTTTGACTTAAGGTGCTGGTTTCCTTTCGGGTATTTTTGACTCCTACGGCTCTAATCCTTTACGCAAAGGGCTAAAACTTACGAAATAACCTATTTCCGTGCTCTTTAACATTTTAGGACCAGTCCGGTATTCTTAGGCCAAAAGATAAGAAAGTTTTGGTTTTTGGCCTTAAGCCAGACTAGGTAGACAAGACACGGGGTTGGTTGGTATGGCTGGAAAGAGGACTCGAAAATGAACATTTTTGCTCTTACAACCTTTGAGCTATCTCCTATGGTTAAGTCAGTATAAGCAAAAAACTGTTTTTAAGGTCAAAAAATGACCATTTTCGAGGAAATCAGTTTTTTCAAAATTACTGCCACATGTTAAGGACAAAATTGGCTTAGTTATACTCAATCGATACGCCGTCCAAATGCACATTTCATGAATGCCTATTAGCCGGACTTTATTGCTTTAAGCTAGAGATTTGGCGGAAAAACCATTTTGGCAAAACTGCGATTATTTTGTTTCGAACATCGATTTCTCAAAAATTACTCGACGGATTCCGGAGATTTTCGGCAGAATCGAAATTCGCACTTCTGCGGAGGGACGTTTATCTTGGTTTGGGCTAAAACATATTGAGTAGCAAGAAAACTCAATGCTAAGTTGCGAAATTTCGTGTTACTGTGCATTTGGCCGATTTTCTCGACCGTTAAGACCTGCTGAGCCAAATCCAAGAAAAAGTCCCTCGGCCCATATGTCCTTCATATCGTGGCACAAAAAGAAATTTTGGCCGATTCTACAGTTTTGAGAAATCGATGTTCAAAAATTTTTGGTCTATATTCAGTCTGTCAGGTGTCAGCATGTCGGAATTTTTTGCTATTTTTTTGCTAATTTTGGCAGTTCTGTAAGAACATGTGAATGTACAGATAATAAGCTTTAAAACGACGTATAAAGCTCTTTACAACTCCCAAAATTGCGAAAGTTATAGCGTTTACAAAATACCACAAAAGCACTGCACAAAAGGATACCACCACCTTAAGGGGGGGGCGTCCACCATGAAAAAATTTGTAGTCACGGATTTCGCTCATTTTTACACATAATGTAGCCACACATGTTGTGCGTATCAAGTTTATTATTGAGTTGTTTCATCCATGTCTCCGCGAGTTACGAGCTATCAACTGCTTGCAATTGTAATAATGGGCGAAACGAGGGTACCGCTTGAGACTAAAGCAATTTTCCTTAAACAGTCTTCGATTTTGGAGCTTCAATGGGGTGTACATTTGAAAATTGATCTAAAGAATTAATTTTGCTCCGGTGTTGGCAGGCTAAACGTGATTTCATGCCTTTTTAACGACTTTTAGGGAGCAGCAAAGCCAATGTTGAGGTTAGATCACAAAACCATTTAACAGCCATTAACTTCAATTTGGTGCATTTGCGGACCATAGCCCAAGAAGCAAAAATGTTCCCCGTATTAAGAGCTTTCGATTGATGTCAAATTTGTCATGTTTTGAGAAATTCGAAAAAATCGATATTTTTGCTATATTGGTGCCAGTTCGACAGATTGGGATGCAGCGACCACGTTGGGCTACTTAGCAGGAATAATTGTAGTCAACACTGAACTGCAGCCACCTGAAATAACGTGAAACGAGATATTTTGGCATTTGGTATCTGCTGATTGCAATGGTCTCACGTAATAAGCAAAAAAAAATCAAAAAAATTCAAAATTTTGGTAAAACACCAAATTTTTAGTGTCAAAAAATCTCGAATTTGGACAAAGATTATAGGCATCATTTGGTATCGTTAGAAACGTCTATTTATATACTTTGATTTGTTGGAATTAGATTTTTAATTTAGGCCTTTGAAGTTTTGTAATGCTTGCTCAAAGTTACAACCCCCCATTTTCCACTAACGAAAAACGTCAATTTTCACAGTCAGCAGGTTTCAAAAATTATTTAAAAAATTCAAAGGCCTAAATCAAAAGTCTAATTCCAACAAATCAAAGTGTATAAATAGACGTTTCGGCTTCTGTAAATTTTATGGGGAGGAACTGACTTAATGACTCTGTTTATACTTGATTAATCTTCAAGTGGCACCAAATTGGGCAGGTTGAACACTGAGTGCAGAACGAAAATGAGAGAGGTCACACGCAATGACCTTTGCATTTCCCTCCCCATAAATTTGGCAGAGTCTCACTCGGTACGAGTCCCACTCTGGCAAATTGTAACATTAAATGTAGAAAAATTTAGTCTCCACAAGTACCAAGTAAGACAACAAAGTATATATCGAGTGAGATTCCAAAGTACCGAGTGGGACTTGAAAGTACCGAGTGGGACTTAGAAGTACCGAGTGAGACTCAAAAGTACCGAGTGGGACTCAAAAGTACCGAATGGGACGTTTATTGTTTAAAAATTGGAAAGTCCCGAGTGGGGCTCCGTACCGAGTGGGACTGAATTTTATGACAAAAGTACCGAGTGATACACAATCATAAATTTTACATCTTTAATATTAGGATTAGGAGTTTAGCAAATTAATAAACTGAAAACGGAAAATCTTCAGCTATCATTCAGCTTAGAAATTAGTTTTCATGTCTATAGTTGAATATTTAAACGGACTAAACTTAATGAAAGATCAAACGGTTATAATTTCGGAACAGCTGAATCCAATCCAAAATTTAATTTCAATTCAACTTTAAACATGAAAATTAGGGTCTAGCCTGAGTTCCATGAAAGCAGCTGAACATTACACAGTTTTAAAACTCCTAAAAAACTACTAAACTCCGGATATAAAGGTGTAAAATTTAGGGGGAGGGAAATGCAAAGGTCCTTGCGTAGTGACCTCGCCCTCTCAGTATTCAACCTGCCCAGTTGGGTGCCACTTGAAGATTAATCAAGTATAAACAGAGTCATTAAGTCAGTTCTTCCCCACAAAATTTACAGAAGCCGACGTTTCTAACGATACCAAATTATGCTGATAATCTTTGCCCAGTTTCGAGATTTTTTGACACTAGTCAAAAAATTGAAACTTTTTCAGTTTCCTATGTTTAACACATGAGATCTCAACTTTGAAGTGAAATTACTCATTAACCGTAAAAGATCCGACTTAACTTTGAAGTGAAATTACTCATTAACCGTAAAAGATCCGACTTTAATTTCAAAAACTCGTTAAAATATACCAATCAGAGAACAAAATATGTGAAAACGAGCAAAATCGGAGATGGTAGAAAAATCGGCCAAACATGGACCCCCCCCTTAAGTGGAAGAAAGGCAATTAACGCACTGCAGGGTTTCTGTCCCCGTAAAATGTACAACAGCCGGTTCACTTTGATTTGTAGTTAAAGCATGAGAGTAAAAGAAGATTGTGGAATATAAACATTTTCCCATTAGCATTCTCAGCAATCTTGGATTGAATATGGATAGAGGGAGGGAACGACTACGCTCGCACACACAAGTAAATAAACTCTATAAGTGACAGTTGCTTTTAAACCAATTGACTTCTGGAAAGACAAGGGAACAATCAAGTTTAGAGTAATTACACTTTTCCAATTCAAAAACTGCATCTAATCAGATGTTGACCTTTTAAATCTATCCCATGCCATGATCACGAAGTCCTCAGGAAAGAAGGATTATATAAATAGAACATATGCAGAACCTGAGAATAAAATATGCCTAAATATATATATCTAAATTATAATTTAAAGTAAAACTAATGGGTCTTGTCTCGTTTACCCCCCCCCCCCAGTACTCAAAATCCTGAAAACTTGACCAAATGAGCTAAAATTTGGTGTGGGTATGTTTTCGACCACGCTGAGTTCAAATATCGCAAAATTTTCCGATTTCGCGAAATTCGAAATTTTTCGATTTCTAAGGGGGGACCAAGGGAAACCGAAAAATTTTTGTCTTCGATTTTGCTGAAAAGATGTATATAGGGGTTTTCGGGGTCGTAGAACACAAATCTGAAGTCCGTTTTTCGATTCAGCTTTCCGTTCGCTCAGTATAAGCTTACATCTTAAGCTTAAAGCTTTAGCTTATACTGAGCGAACGGAAAGCTGAATCGAAAAACGGACTTCAGATTCGTGTTCTACGACCCCGAAAACCCCTATATACATCTTTTCAGCAAAATCGAAGACAAAAAATTTTTCGGTTTCCCTTGGTCCCCCCTTAGAAATCGAAAAATTTCGAATTTCGCGAAATCGAAAAATTTTGCGATATTTGAACTCAGCGTGGTCGAAAACATACCCACACCAAATTTTAGCTCATTTGGTCAAGTTTTACGGATTTTGAGTACTGGGGGGGGGGTAAACGAGACAAGACCCAAACTAATTTTTTGAAAGGTGCTATTTTTAAGCACGACTATTTGGAACTGACAATCCAACGATTTTAAATACGGAAGGTGTACGATAAACATTTAAATATATGATTCAAATTATTATTGTAACATTTATAAATTTTGAACTGTAGCGGAGCCACTTCAATATCTTGTAACATGGACATCATATGCATTTATTACCTTATTATTGACGTTTACGGTTTGGACAGCATCTGTTAAAGAAACCAATTCCAGTTCACTGGATAGATGCGATTAGTCAGTGACTAAAATCACAAGGAGAAGCGGAAGGAAAAATAATTAACAAAGAGTTTACTGAGGACAACAGAAAACTACTTAAACCTGAACAGTCAAGTCCGTTCATGGACTCTAAATGTTAATATGTATTTTTCTAGAGCCATTTTGTACAAGGAAGAGTAGTCATTTTAGGATTTCCAAGCGGTTGAAGTTCAGCTTGAAAGAAATTTTAAGCAAGACAATGTCAACAAAATATTGAGGAAAACGTCTAAATCTTTTCATTAAACCAAGCTTTCCAAGATTATTGTTGACATAAGAGCTTTAGTAAAAAATTTAGAGCAAACCTGGTTTGACGGAACTGAAAAAGCTTTCTGGTGCTATCTGAAATGTGAAATCGGTGGAAGAGATTTTCAAATAATGTGGCGCTGAAAATGTTTGTCCAAGTTCTATTTATGTAGGGGTTGGGAAAGTAATGTTTTTCGAATTGGCAACTAAAGTGCAACAGGTGCTACATATAATTTGGATTAATGTTTGCAGATTCGAATAGGCGAATATTTACCTAACCAGTTTTAGACTAGAAGCACTGAACCTGTTTCAAATTGTTTCCACATGTGGCATAGACCATGGCACGCAGTTTTTGGCCCAATCCGGCTTGTTTCTTGCAAATGCAATCATCAATTAACGAGAATTATTGCTGGATACGCCAATTCCGCTCTAGTTAAACGACTTTGGAGGAAACCCGGATCGGGACTGGGAGCCAAATGTGCAAAGTATCGCATACATTAACATAGGGCCTGGGGGGGGGGGCTTGGCTTGGCTTGGCTCCTGAGTACAGTAGGCTTTGTGGACGTCCTGAGTCAGCAATGCTGTGAATTTGTTGTTCTTAACTTCGGTAAGGGTAACTTCGAGTCGTAGCTAACTTTTGCATTAGTTAGCCTCCCTCAACACCTGAGCAAACCACATTCGTCTTCAGAAATGTCCAGCTGTCTAGCCAGGTTTGTTGCTTTTCGTTTCTCAAGACCCCCTTTCTCTTCCCCAAACTAGTGCTGTACGTACTTCACCCGTTGCAGTCGGGCTGACTTAATTCCCATGGTGTCTATGGAAATGGGGGCATGCCCAAAAGAAGTGGGCATCTTCGTTTTCATTAATGCAGATAAAAAAACTTTGGCAATATTCAGTCACCCGTAGTAATTTTCTCACAGAAGAAAACCGGTCTATGGAGAGGCTGAAGGGAGTTTCAAGGGAGCAGTCGGATATCTTAGTCACTTCTGTTGGGTGACTGCTCTGAAAGGTTCCTGAGATGGAGACATCCTCTGTGGAAGCATCATTGTCGTTCTTGACATGGTTCTCGAATTTCTAGTCTGACTGCAACCAGAAGGGCCCTTTTAGCCAGAAAGAGCGTTCACTAAATAATTCAGTGATGTGGCTTGTGGCTAACTTTCTAGTCGCCAAAAAATGCGGATTTTCATTCGAATTGACGTAGTGACACTGTATATCTTTTTCGGTGAACTCTTGGACTTTGGATGTCACATCGGTAGGTAGGTTTTTCTTGGGTCTAAGCCAATCTAGAACAGTTTGGGAAACAGCGAATAGGTGTTTGGACTCAGACTTTTGTCTTAATTGATGTTCACAAAATCCAATGCTCTGAAGCCATTGTTGACCTCTAGTATTTCGAGCTTTGGAATGCTCGTTGCCGGTTTCAGTCGTGCTACCCTTGCTTTGACGAATTTCAAGTTAGAGTTAATGATTCATCGCAGTTCTAGATATAGACAGCTGCGGCGTACATATGCCGCTGGGCTGGCGTCGGTAAAACAAACTAGTTGGTATGGAATTACGTTGTCGAAAACAATCCATCTTGCAGCTTGCTATCTTGATTTTTGAAATTACTGTCAACTGTGTACACAACAGCTGCCATTCTGGTAGGTGTACTTGGCATATCTCGTCATCCCAGCTAATCTTGCCCCTCCGAAGATTTTTGAATCAGAATCCATCCCCTGGTTGTCACAAGATCAAAGATTCCTAGAGGACCACACATCTTTGCCACGTTTTGCCTCGCGGTTCGTCATCTTCTTTCCGTCCACACTAACTGCTTTTGGAGAAACATGGTCTGTTGCGGAATCCCAAATCAAACCTAACACTTTCGTTTAGATTCCCTGGACCTGATCTCCTTCAGGCAGTTTAAAGTTGAAGCAGAAGTCGTCAGATATCCATTCTCGGAAATTCATAGAAGCTTTGTTGAACAGCGATTTTGAATCTTGACGTTCGTTCGGCAGTTCGTTTCTGTTGTTGATTCGATTCGATTCGATTCGATTGTTTGCACTGAAGAAGCTGTTTGTATATGTTCCCTAGTAGATTCGATGAAACTATGCCTGGATCAGACTTTAGGTTTATGGTTTACATAAATTTAAATTAAAATTTTAATTTAAAATTTGTAAACAAGTGTAAGAAGAATTCCGAAAAGTAGTGTTAAAAATAGTAAAAATATGTAAAAAATTTAGTGTTATAAAGTGTAAAATCTGGTGTTAAAAAGTGTAAAAAACCTGTTAAAAAGTTCGAAATTTTGCTACTGTTAATAACTGTAAAAATGTTTTTTTTACAACACTACTACAAATTACAACACTAATCCAAATTTTCCTCCAAATCCAAACTCTCAACAGTGTCGTTTCCACTTTTAGTAGTTTTGAAATTTACAGCTTTGCAAAATGAAACAAGTAAGCTTCCATTTACAAGCTTTCACATCTTACGGTTAATATGTACAACATTAGTTTATATATAACACAGCACCAAGAGTACATAATAGTGTTGTGCACCGGCCTTGTCTAGTCCAGCCGGCCGGCAGCCGCCGGCCGAGAACAGGCCGGCCGGTCAAATACAAGCTGGCCGGCCGGCCGGTGACAGGCTGGCCGAGCAAATACAGGCAGGCCGGCCGGCCGGTGACAGTTTCTGAGGCGTATTGCCTTAAACGTGCCTTCAAACCTGTCAATATCTTATATTTTTACTTGTATTTGGGATAGTCGGTGAAAAGTGGCACCGGCCGGCCGGCCGGCCGGCGTCACGAGGTTTGCCGGCAGGCTGCCGGCCCACGAAAAATTGGGCCGGTGTACAACACTAGTACATAATAACATCTCTTACATTAATAAGGCAGGGGACATGGTCTGCATGATAACGGTTGACCCCCTACACAAATTAGACCCCAGTGACCCCTCCTACAAATGAGTACCTAGTACACATTTGTGTATGGTCACTCGCTTGTATGTTTATGTGTTGAAGCTCAAAAGTGACCACTTGCTGATAGAACGTTTTTGGCTCTAACACATAAACATACAAGTGAGTGAGCATACACAAATGTGTACTATTTTAGGTA
>JASAND010000284.1:0-26186 GCA_030248195.1 Trissonchulus latispiculum | reverse complement strand
TTATTGTGGACGAGATTGGGAAGATGGAATTGCTCAGTCGAAGCTTTGCAGCCAAGATCGAGGCCTTGTTTCAGACTACAAGCGCGGTCATAGTGGCTACAGTTCCCGTGAACAAGGGACGACTGATACCTCTTGTTGAAGGACTGAAATCCCGATCGGATGTAACATTGTTTACTGTGACTCGTCAAAACAGAGACGCTATTGGTGATGAAATTATGCAGTACATTGTTGACAGTGTTGTAAATAATAAAGTTTATTTGGGTATTTTTAGCAGGAATTTTGTCTCAAAAATTAGAACTTTGTCTACTAAATTTTGTCTTAGCAAAAATGTGTGTGCAAAACGTTGATATCTGTTTTGAGCCTCATCCACACAGCTAAATGACGAAAGTTTTGACTGATTAGGCTAAAATTTGTATGGGGACTGGGTATGCATTTGATTTTGCTGAGAGCTGAGTGCAAATATCCAAAATCTTTCGATCGCTGGTAATGAGAAAATATTTGTAATATTCCAAACCAATAAAATTTTGACTTATTTTTGATGGTCAAAAGGAATCCATAATTCCATATCAAATTGACGTTATATTGGTGAATCTTTGCAAATTTTGAGCTTTTATAGTCGGGAGAATATCAACCAGATAGAAAAAAAGGGAAAAGTGTGATAACTTGTATACCTTTTATTAATCACGTTATCTATGTATATAATGATTTTAAAAAGAATCTAAAACGTTCTAACTATATATTAAAACATTAAGAACTCAACAATTTTAAGAATTGATAATCTAACAATTCTGACTGATCTAGTCTGCCTAGCTGTGAATGTTTTGTAAACTAAAACAGGCCTGATCCAGTGTTGGAATATTTGATGCATATTGTATGCAAATTGTAAAACTATGCACGAGTAGTGAATCAAGAATCTTTAGATTTGAGTCACACTTGGTTCGCCGAGACTTTCATTCGTAAACTAAGAGTTGTGAATTAGAAGTCGTGCATACTCAGGTGTTTCTTTATTGAGTTCGTCTCAAGAGTGTCCGTTCACTGAAAGCTATTTCGTAAAATTTTTGCAGCTTGGCGCATGATGTACTATTGAAGATGATGGAATAATTTCTGACAAAATTAATCAAAATTTATAATAAGAACTTTCAATTTAAGCGAACCGCGCATGACTGAGAGCTAAAATAAGTCATGTGAGTCAAGTGAGCTTTGAGTGAGTCTTCGAGTTTCGCATTTACTTTCTGAATTCTGGAAAGAATGGTTTTTGACTTTTTCCAATTCTCAGGAAAAGAGAGAGAGGGTTTAAAGGAGAACCAAAACGCTTTTTGTTTTCGAGTTTGCTGTAAAATCGCAGGTAGGGGTTTTTTGGTAGCAGAACACAAATCTGAAGAGTTGTTTCGATTCGATTCGCTAGCTTGGTACAAGCCTATGCTAAACAGCACTAGCTTATATTAAGTCAACGAAAGTTGACTCGAAAAATATTATATATTGAAATTTCGTTCTACGATCTACGACCACGAAAGTCCTCAACCTTCAGCAAAATTGCAATCAATCATTGGTTTCCATTGGGGAATCTTTCGGAATCAAAAAATTTGAAAAATCGATTTTCTGGAAGTAGAAAAATTTAGGATTCATGCACCCAGCATTTTCCAAAACATGCGCAAAGCAAATTTTAACTCTATTGTTCAAGTTCAATTTTGAGCAGTTATACGCTCTGACTTTATCACTTGCCATCCTGAAACTGATCGAGGGGCTACTGTTTATGTTTTAAAGATTGTTTAATTGATACAATTGGCATATCTAGACAATGCACATAAATATCAACATACAACACTACTACCAAGAGTGCATAATTGCACTATATATTAGAAGAAGAGTAAGCCACTAGAGGGCTTCTCTTCTTGGCATTGCGTAACGGTGCTCCGACCACAATACGCGAATGTTCCCCCGTTTGGTGGGGGGGGTCGACAAGCATACCCCCTCCCCGTTTGGTGGGGGGTATGCAAAAGGGGTCCCCGTTTGGTGGGGGGGTATGCAAAAAGGGTCCCCGTTTGGTGGGGGGGGGTAGGCAGAAGGGGGGTCCCAATTTGGGGGGGGGTCGCCAAGTCAGGCTAGGAATGGCTGAATCTGATTGGCTGTTGGCGACCCCCCCCCCAAACGGGGACCTCTTTTGCCTTCCCCCCCACCAAACGGGGACCCCTTTTGCATTCCCCCCCTCCAAACGGGGACCCCCTTTTGCATACCCCCACCAAACGGGGACCCTTTTTCAAAAACAAAAAAAACTACCGTAATCCTCTGCTATCCCCCCCCCCCAACGGGGGTGGGGGTCTCAGCATTCTGGTTGGCTGTTGGCTACCCCCCCCACCAAACGGGGACCTCTTTTCTGCTACCCCCCACCAAACGGAGGGGGTATGCTTTGTCGAAGAGAGCTACCCCCCCCCCCCCACCAAACGGGGGAACATTCGCGTATTGTGGTCGGAGCACCGTTACGCAATGCCAAGAAGAGGAGCCCTCTAGTGGCTTACTCTTCTTCTTATATATAGTGCAATTATGCACTCTTGCTACTACTGTATATATACAAACAAAGAACATAATAAAAGCTAAAACCTTCACGTAAACTGGAGAGTCAGATACAACTAAAAACAAAATCAATGTACAAACAATTACAAAATTTAACAATATTTGTACTTCCACTTATAAAACTAAAAATATGTTACAGTAATAGCTATGTACAATACAAAGATTGGAATGGAATAGCAGAGTGACTGAGGGTACATCGCTTTGGCTTGAGCTGTCCTGTCTACAAAAACTGTAAAAGGAATAGAAAAGGAATGTCTGATTAAGAGCTAAACTTTATTCTTGAGAAGAAGTCATCTCTTCGAAAGGTATAGGACGGTTCCACCACTCTGGGAGATGAGGATTTGCAGCTGTAAACTTCTTTTTCTTCAACGCAGGTTTTGCACTCTACTTCGCAACACCATATGAATCGACACTAAAAATACAGAACATTCTTTATTCTTTTATTTATTTTACCCAGGAAAAACTAAACTTTTGGATAGTGGTAAGTTCAAGCAAAATCGCTGAGGGTATCAATGCATCAGCTAAAATTCCTACTCGAGAACGACTAATTTGCTAATAGTAGATCAAGTTAAATTGCACTTGCACATACTGATTAATTTTAATTCAGTAGTCTGTTAAGCAGGTGCTATATAAGGCTGTTTTGCACACTAGTGGTCGCAGCTCTCAGGTTCTATTCCAGGTCAGCATACTGTTGCAATCATCCTCTAATTCTGTATCGAAAAATATTAACCTCCCCCACCCTGTCCCTCCTTGTTTCCATATTATGTATTATAAAGTTAACCTGGCATTTGTATCGCACTGTTTCTATTCTGGTATCGTAACCTCTTCCGCAGCAAAGAATATCACAATTTTCAGCGCCATTTGCAGTTTTATTGCATCTTCGACCCGCTGTTCCAATCGAGCCTACAATGTATATACATGCTTATATATTTTAAAACCTTACATTTGTGTCTGCATGTAGGACATTTAAAAGTTTGTAAGTAAGCTATGACACAAGCTTCGTTTTAATCTTACAGTATGCTTACCCACGACGTTCAAACTTTATATATTGGACCGAACCGAAAGCTGAACAGTGATGGTGATTACCATAATTGTAAGCTTCCAAGTTTTATTACAAATATCGATGGGAGAATGTGACAACTCAAATAGTAAAATTTTTCCCAGATAAATCAGTAAAGCTAAATACAAATAGGCTACATAGCTGACAAAGATCGACAGTGGCGGCAGCAACCGAAACTCCATTAAGTACATCAGTTACAGAAAGCTGCGTTTATTGGACAAAAGTCGTCACTCCTACCAGTTCTCGGATCAGTGGCACAGTAGTCTGGAGACGGTTCAAAGAAGACTAATTCGGTTCGTCGAAGTCGTTTCTTTGGCTTGCTCTTTTTCCAACTCATTTTAGGATTCACGGTTGACGTTCTGGAACTAGAGGAGCTCCTTTCTTCTTCTCTTGGCGAAATTATGACCGAATCGTACTGGATCTTGGGAATGGCGGCTGGGATTAGAGCTTTCCCGCTTTGCTGGGTTCTAACCTAGAATACAAGTGAAAATGGAAAAGATTATTAACAAGTTACCCCTTAAAAGGGAAATAATACCGCCGTATTTGTGTTCAACGTTTTGTTTTCATCATACTATTCTAGTGTACGGTGATACGTTGTACGGGTTAGCTTTTGACTAGTTTCAACTCCCGGACATTTACCGTTTCTGAGACAAAAGAATGGGAGTATTTTATTGCCATTTGCCACTGCCAATTGTGAAACTAAAATCATACAATAAGAAGGATTCGATCTGTGTCCGGAACAGTGCCAAGCGGACACCCTAGCCACTGCACTACTCTGACTATAGAGATTTTATCGAGTAAACTGCGAGAGAGAAAGTTATAATTTATTTATTATTTATCATATGTTTATTTTAAACAATCTATTTTATCTAAATTCTGAAGCAAAACAAACACTAATGAAATAAATACAGTGCAAGCGCAAAATCAGTCTTTGCACACGAAAATTGTAACATCAGTTTTAGCGATTTATTGATCTGTTAAACCTCTGCCAATCAAGTGACAGGCAAATAACGCCCGATTTTCGGTAATATGAGAAAAGGCAGAGAGTGATCGTGTGCAAAACAATTTACAGGGCGTTGAAAATTAACTAAATTGACTGTAATGATGCTCTAAAAATTGCAAAATCGTAGAAAAATTGTTGGGCAAAAAAACCTGCGTAACAGGGACATGTGTTGAAGATAGGACGGAAATCCTCCGCCAAGCAATTTACATGCAAAACATAGGAATTCAGATGGGTCAACCCATTACATTATAACAAGTAGGCCCCAAAAGGGGCAGTATTCCTTTGTAGACCTGTTTTTATTCAATTGCAAAATTGCCTTTGTCGGAAGGCTCTTCAAGCGTTAGAAGCTGCAGGTTCGGTTTACAATTTCACTTGACTTAACTAATCTCAGCTTAATTCTTTTAGTATCGAACTACTGTTATCATTTGAAATATCTCACTAACTGTTTTGCTGTCTTATCAGACCAGACTTTCCCCAGCATAGCACAATACAATCAGTTAACATCATTGGGTTCAACAGTACAGCTGACAAACTTACATTCTTCTTCCAAATAAAAAGGAAACAAATTTTGTGCACAAAATTTCTATTACTTTTATTCCGCTGCTTAATTTTTCTGCAATTCTCAATGAACTCTATGGTCAGGGAGTGCAGGACTATGCTTGCCATGCCATGATTGGCCTGATGTCCAGCGCAAGCTAGTACCTTATTTCATTGCCTAATGCACCATGTGTAGCTCCCAAGCTACACTAGTGCTCAAAAATCTGCAATCGTTTAGATTGCTGACAGCCGAAGACTGCGCGAAGGCTCACAGTTCTGCCGCTTAAATAGGCTCCAAAACCTAATTTGCATAATCCGAATGCAAAAAATCTGACCTAAGCTAGCCCTATGTTGAAGATAGGGCTTCTGAATGGAGAACTGACTCACCATGCACTAAACATACTAATTTCCTTTTTATACATTCCTGCTCCAGCAGGAATAACAAGTTGGCCCCAAAAGGGGCAGTATTCCTTTGTAGACCTGTTATTTATTCAATTACAAAAATTGTCTTTGTCGGAAGCACGGTTTAAGTTTAGAAGCTTCAGGTTTACGTTGCTTTACTATTTCACTTGATTTCCCTTTACTCCTTTTCATGTCCAATCCAGCCCTTATTCTTTCTCTCTGATCTCCACAAAGATCGGAAAGAGCAGTCCTCCTGCTTGCCACGACTGAACTTGTCATGTTCAGCGCAAGCTAGTGGCTTATCGCCTAACGCACCCATGTGTAGCTATACCAAGCTACACTGGTGCTCAAAAATCTGCAACCGTTTAGATTGCTGACAGTCGAAGACTGCGTGAAGGCTGTCATTTGCACTGCTTAAATAGGACCTAAACTTAATTTGCATAATCTGAATGCCTAAGCTAGCCAAAAAATTACCTAAGCTAGCCCTGTGTTGAAGATAGGCCTTCTAAATGGAGAAATGACTCACTATTCACTAAACATAATAGTTTCCATTTTATACATTCCCGCTCCAGCAGGAATAAAAATAGAAAGAAACAAGGCTTGTAGGATTCTAGTGGGGCCCCCAAAATTGAAAGAGAAAATTAATCCTTTAATTGCTCTCCTGCTGAGACGTTGGTCTATATTAAAGAAAAGTGGAAAGGTCAAACGTAAAGGTCAACAGTTTGGGGGCCCCACCAGATTCTCTAACTGTAAACTTATTACAAAATTTTGAAACAACGGCAACAAAAGTTAGAACAATGTTCTGACGTTTTATTCTATAGGTATAATAATGTTACAATTAAAAAAGTTAAAGCTTCACCATAATTCATTTAATGTTTCAGTCTTTTTATTAAACAAATTGCGCAAACGACAGTTTAATTTTAGTTTTCAATTTTTAGCCTTTTGTAGCAATTAATTTAGATTTAAATTAAAAACCAATTTTTTGAACAACTTTTAATAGGTCCAATTACATTCGAATTACGTTGTAATCAACTAAGAACTTGATTAATATTTAAATTAATTTTATTTACTCATTTATTAATTTATTATATTTGCGCTTTCAATTCATCTTACCTGCGGAATTACGTATAAAGTATTAGAACACAGTTCGCATTCCAAAACTGCAGTTTTCCAATTTCAGTATTTTGTACTAACTTTGCAGTTAGAGAATCTGGTGGGGGCACCAAACTGTTGACCTTTACGTTTGCCCTTTCCACTTTTCTTTAATATAGACCAACGTCTCAGCAAGAGAGCAATTAAAGGATTACTTTTCTCTTTCAATTTTGGGGCCCCCACCAAAAAAGCAAAGGCACTACAAGCCAGAAACAAAAACAGGTTCACTAAAGTTGTGCTGAAATGAATTAATTAATATCTTTTTACACAACAACAAGGCAGTCTAAGTCACTACGGCTCGGCATTAAGTTTTGTATGATAGAAATTGGCAGAAAAGTTTTATTTTTGCCGGCATGTTATATAACCATAAGAATACGATGTTCCTAGCAAAAGTTCTGACGATTTACAATGAAGCGCTTGTTTTGAGCGAAGTCATCAGCTTCAGCATAAAGTGTTATCTAATTAACACACGCTGAAAAGCACAGCACCGAGGTTTTGGACTCATTGCGATGTTTCAGTTTACTATTCCTTGTTGATATTTGTTATTATACCTGTATTGCTTTTTCGTATTTTTTGTATAGGAAGGACCCAACATCTTGGAATTGTCCTACACTCCTCCAACACGTTTTTGTAGCACAGGAACCAGATACCCCATGACATTTGCACTGGTTCTTCACTGTTCTTCTTACAGCCTAAATAGAAAATTAAACATTCTATGGTTTACAGAGATAAAAAATTTAATAAATATTAAAACATTGCAAAGGTAAAAATTTAAAATGCTTTAACTTGTGCGTTGAAGGTTGTGCACATTGGATTTAAATTGCGGTCGAAAGCTCTTTCCATTGAAGCACCTGTGGCTCAGCTGGTTAGAGCTTCTGCACGTTGAGCAGGAGACCGCGGGTTCAAGTCCCACCAGGATTTTCGGGTACTTGGTGATATGCAACTTAACTGGATCGTGTATTTGCAACAAACTTTGTAGGGCGACAATTTACCCAATTGTAGTTCAACGATATAAGTTTGCTTGCAGTTCAGAATTTACTGATTGGTGTTACAACGTCTCTGATCCGGAGTATGATGTTTTAACATTGTTTGGATTGTTTGGATTGTTTGTGCGTGTACATAGGATCACAAAATGATTTTTGAACATATGAATTTCTCGAATTGTCGGAGATCGTCTAGGATTCATTCGACGAGCACATCTTGCACACCTCTTATTTTAGGATTAATTTGATCAGCTTTCAAGCTCGTCATTTTGAGAAAGAAAGTTTTTCTATTTTCGTTAATATTTTCTGGGGAGCCGTTTTCCCCAGAAGAAAATACCAAACTAAAAATCCTGTTTTCAAGCAAGCTATTAGCTCAAATATGTTGACATAAGTAGTTTATAGATTCGCACAAATTTAAAAATTCTATTTTGCGATTTCTGCTTAGCATGGAAAACGTAAATTCTAAACGTCATAAAACTAATTAGTAAGTAGCTGGAGGAGGGATCGAATGGTAAAACCTAATAAATAGCTAGACTTAATTTAACTTACAACTCTTCCTGCTCGATTATTGTGGAGATTCATAAGGGCCATGGGATCTCTGCTTTTTCTGTCCTGAGCGTCCACGAATCTTCTGGCAAATCGGGCAGCATAACGAACATTATCCGAACAGCCTCCCCATAGAAAACTCCCCTACAAAAATGTTCATTTGTGGGATGATAAATGTGGACAAAGGATGTCAAAAATACATAGTACCAAGAGTACGTAACAACTATGTAAGAGTGTGACGCTTGTCACACTCTTAGTTATTATGTACTTCTTGATAGTTCCTATTTTGAAAAATTTTTATTTTTATTGCCCTAACTTTTTATTTTTATTTGCCCTAACTTAGGCGTAAAAGGATCAAAATGAATTTTTTCATTAAAATTTATATACGGTTTTCATCACACTTTGATTATAGTCTAAAATTTTAAACACTATCAGAACTGCTTCACACACCCAGAAGAAAACATTCAAGAGCATGGCACTTTTCTTGTTCATGTAACAGAACTTCGAATGAAGGAGGACTTAAATGAAAAGTCATTGGAACAGGACAGGGTATTCCTTGTTTTCATTTTTGTGCAAGCAGAATTCACATCAACCGCTGAACTTTACATGTCAGCTGCGCTACAGCAGATCTGTATTCTCAAGTTAGCTGGTTATTATTAATGATTTATAGGCAGAAAAGCAAACCTTTGAGTCCTTCGCCGGTCCACGTTTGCTGTTGTCGCAGCTGCACTCTGTGATACCTCCTTGAGAGCAAGTCCGAGCAACAGCATGAACAACTCCGGCACTGGAAATAGCATACACAAATGATGCTTCTCGACTGCCCACTGAAATGTAATAGAAATAAGTTAGTTTAGAATTTAAGAGTAATTTATGTGATTGTAAATGTGAAGGATGCATACATCTGTTAAAGAAAAAGGATTGTTCGAAAACGCCGGTGTTTCTTGAGATTGGGTTGAAACCTTTTAGGTTGGCAGAATAGCATCAGCAAAATTTTAGAAATATATATTTAGGACAATTAACAGACAAGCAAAACATGACACAAAGAGTAAGATAGAGGCGATAGAATTTATGTCCCCTTCTTAACCACCTTTCGGCGAATTAAATATCTCTAATTATCAGCACCTAAGAGAAAAAGAATGACAAAAATCCTACGAAATGCGTTTGTTGTTGTCTAAAACTCTAAACCTTACATTTAAGCATAATTTTTCCGATTCCAGAACTGGGTCGCGTCAGTGTGGTACAATTCCATCGTTGAGTTTTGAACTGACTCTGACACTCAGAGACTCCAACCTGAACGCCATGAAAGACGGCTCGCATAAGGAGTGGATGATCCTCACAGAGGCGACGCTGTCGATGGGTCAGACTTGGAATCAGTTCGCACATCACAACGCCTTTCTTGTCCCTGGTGCCGTCTGCGTTGTTCGTGGCTCCGATAGCGCTCAGCTTCATTTGAGACAAAAACCTAAACAAAAACGGGACATCAAGAGAGACTGAAAATTGAAGGCTGAAACAGCAAAAATAACATGTAATCCTACATGCAAGATAGCATAGGGGTCTGAGCTGCTCACATATTAGGCTGAGACGGATAAAGAAGCAAAAATTGATAATTGCACATATGGGACTTGTCCCAAGGGCTCTTGTACATTGAGCAGTTCTGTGATGCGTAAATTAACGTAAATTTTTCGAGAAATTAGCATCAAAGGAATACGAATTCTTAGTGTTTACAAAAATACTAAAAATATAAATTTTGGCAAGCTTATTAAAAGATTTAATCTTTTTAGTGAATAAGTTTATTTGCTCCGTCAATTTTTAGTCAAACATTGGACAATTTTCCTTACGTCTCCTCTTGCCCCTGATTGAGGTACGGTTTGTTTGTATCTTGTGATGACGAGGGTCTTCCGTCATCTATATACTTCCATGCCCCGTACATTTAATTAATGCACTGTATTGATTAAGGCACGAAGAAAATTGGTTTCTTTCTCATTCGAACCATAGTGCTAAAATTTGATAGATTGTAGAACTATACGGCAGGGCTGTCGAAAACGTGATATCATCTTGAAAGCGAAATCTTTCTATTGGTTGACTTGACATTTTAAAATTAAGCACTGGGGGAGGAGGAGGGGTCAAGTGAAAGAAACCCAAAGAAACGTAGGATTATAATACATAATTTGCTTTTGCACCAAGCGAAAATCTATTGTGCCCAAGGCAACCGCTCCTCTACACTCGAAATTGACATAGTTTTGAAACAAGTTACCGCAACCTGCAACCAATCGAAGAGGGATGCGTTTTATCGATCCCTGTCCCACAGCCGGATTGTGTTAATAATAAATAACATATAAAAAGTAACCAAAACCCATAATGATTGATTGTCATCTATAGTAGTCCAACCTCAGATTTCGCCTAGTACAGTAAATTTTGGTCAATTCACTACGTAACCTAATTCAAACTTAATTTTCCTCCAGCAATCTACAGTAGGACCAGACCAAGTAAAGTTATTAAATCCAGTCCATAATGCAACAAGGTTTGCATACATGACAAAGTTCAATTTATAATTTGCTTTAATTCAATAAAACTTGAATTAGGTATTTTATGATTTCCACTTCAGTTTCGTTAAGGTTGACTTAATGTTTGTAAGATTAGTCTGAACAAGAACAAACATTGCTGGGCTTCCAGAGAATTTGAAAAAATGGAGCAACAAACAGCTACAAAATACGTAATACATTACTTACCAAAACGTACACGCAGATGGGCAGGAACAAAATGCAGCTAACAGAATTCCAAACAACAATCTCATTTTTAGAGGAAGAGAAAATTAGAATGAAAATCAGGACTTTTAACTCTCCTAGAAACAGTGTAGATTGACTAACAAAATTGAAGTTCTCAATTAATGAGACGAGCTTTTACTATGGCTGTCAGCGATAAAAAGTGACCTAATTTTTGATTGGATGAAACTGGCAGCACTTAATGGCTTGAGTTGACTGTTGAATGAAAGAGTACGGTAGAAAAACAGGAAGAGAACGTTAATAGCGAACTTGACGGCGGTCTTCCTAAACAACAGATAAGAAACTAACGAATTAAGTGATTTTATGAATGAAAAGCGAGGCTTTATGACTAGCCTTTTCTATGAGTGTCTTGTTAATTGTATTAAGTCATGTGTCTTGCTAGGTATTTGCAGTAAACAAGTACATAATATATATGCACATTTTTAAATTGACGGCTTTAAATGTCAAAGGGGAATTCTTAATTAAAGATGTCCGAACTTACTGGAAGAAGTTGGAACAACAATGAGTTCTAGACCAAATCATAATAAGTCAAAACTGACAACAAATTTACAGCAAAAACAGGACTAAATTTCAACCAACTTTCAAATTGAGGGTATGGGCGGGCCTGGTCGGCAAACAAACAGAAGCCTAATTTCCTCAATTTGAGCCATCATTACTATTTGAACAATAGGTAATAAAGACGATGCTAAAGGGTAATGTTATTTTGCCGTATACTTAAATAGTAGTGAAGTAAATACCCAAAGCCAAAAGTCCTACAGTAATGGGTGCTTAGGAATGGCTAAATTTAGGCAGCTAAAATTTATGATCTCTATAGTTGTGATATAATTGGTCTCAAGACCTGCATACGGCTCCTCAATTTCAGCTCATAAAAACAACAATGACTGCTTTCAAAGTCGTAAAAGTGGTCCTCATTTCCGCACATTTTAAAGAATCAACACAATCTGTTACCACAAGTCAGACCACGAGGGTTCTTTCAACCAAACTGGATCAAGCACGTAAACAATCTTCCCCAAAATACTCAATTCAAACTATTTCCCCCAACGCTTTATCCTTCTCAAAACTTGACCAATTCAGCTAAACTCTTTGAATGGTTGCATTTCAACACAATGCTGATTCATTGGTAACAAAATTCCATTTCAAAAATTGGCGTTTTTAAATTTTTAATGAGGTAAGGAACCAAAAATGTTTGTATTTGATCTTGCTGACCAGTTGTACACTTTCTGGGACGCAGAATGCGATGTTTAATTTCTTTTTTCAGTATTAGTACATAGTTCAGCAGAAGATTACATTTTACAGGCTTACTATTGTACTTTAGTTTTTGCATAAAGAACTGAACGAACAAAAAGCTCAATCCACAAGGGGCCCTACATTCGTATTCTGCGACCCAGAAAGGCTTTCTGTACCACTACTTTGAAAAAGCCGCTGGAAAAACCGGATATTTCTGGGTTTTTACAAAAGAAACGGATCCTGAGGGGTAACTCCAGGTCTGGGAAGGCGTGAAAACTAGAGTTGTGCCAGGGCCTTGAATTGAGCCTTCGGGCCGAGCCGAGCCTGGCTTGTCGTCTAGACCCAGCTGGAGCCGGGCCTCCGGGCCTACTGGTCATTGCATCGGGCCTCCGATCCCGGGCCTGACACGCCTGAGAAGCCCGGTGATGTTAGTAGCCCGGCCCGGAGAATTCGCTAACGACACAATTCTAGTGATACCCACCCCAACCCCTCTAGCATATGTATGGTCTGGACTGGAGTGAGGTCTGGAGTCTTACTCGATCCATCTAATGTTCTCTTGGTCTACCTATAGAACGCATGAAGGGAATCTTCTAAAATACAATTAATGCTTATGTAGTTATAAAAACAGGTTAGCATTCCACGCGGTCATCCAACAAATGAATCGTTTCAAGACAAGGTTTCGCAGCCTGCAAAATGTTTCTAGCAGATTTCAAGTTGTTAGTTAGTTCTCATTTCATCAGCATAAGCTCTTACTACTGGTATATACTCCAGTTAAAAGTCCAAACACAATACACGAGTTTTCCTCCTCGTTTGATGTGGCCTCAAAAATCACAGCGCGCTTTGTCAAATAGATCCCGTCTAGATAGCATCGCTGTGAGATCCTCATTTGTTGGGACTGGTGGTGGCTCATCTCATATTGGCTAAATCGGGCTTTCAATTGAAACTCGTTGATTTCTAAGGCCCGACATCGTTTGACAACCCCCTGCAAACAGGCACTTCCTTTGAGAAACCCCTCTAAACGAAGACATGTTTATGAAAATAAGCTGGAACTATCGTAATCCATTGCCAGACTTCCCTAAACGTGGAGGGGTTTTTCACAATTTGATTGGCAGTTGACTACACGACAAAAGGAAGGAGGGGATAGGTATTATATTTCAATCCCTCCTAGAGAAAACCAAACCGAGGAACATTGTCTTATTCTGATGGGAACCTAAGCAATGCAAAAAAACTAGAGCCGTGCAGCGACTTGCTTTTAGTCTTAGCAATACTACTAGCAAGAGTCCATAATAATTCCCTTATATTATAGAATAAGAGTAAGCCACTAGAGGGCTTCTCTTCCTGGCATTGCGTAACGGTGCTCCGACCACAATACGCGAATGTTCCCTCGTTTGGGGGGAGGGTCGACTAAATCGACATCGCATACCCCCCCCCCTCCGTTTGGTGGGGGGGGGGGGTAGCCAAAAAGAGGTCCCCGTTTGGTGGAGGGGGTAGCCAACAGCCAATCAGATTGCAAAAACCCCCCTCCGTTTGGTGGGGGGGGGGTAGAGCAGAGGATTACGGTAGTTTTTGTTCTATTCGAAAATGGGTCCCCGTTGGGGGGGGGTCACAAAAAGTGGTCCCCGTTTGGGGGGGGGGTCGCCAGCAGCCAATCAGAATGAGCCAAACTTAGCTTGAGCGACCCCCCCGTCCAAACGGGGACCTCATTCAGCGACCCCCCCCCAAACGGGGACCTCTTTCAGCGACCCCCCCCCACCAAACGGGGACCTCATTTTGGCTACCCCCCCACCAAACGGAGGGGGGGTATGCGATGTCGATTTGGTCGACCCCCCCCCAAACGGGGGAACATTCGCGTATTGTGGTCGGAGCACCGTTACGCAATGCCAAGAAGAGGAGCCCTCTAGTGGCTTACTCTTCTTTTATAATAATAAGAAATTATTATGGAATCTTGCTACTAGGGCACTAGGAATCTTTCCAAGAAAGAACTAACATGAGAATAAAGTAGATAAACTTAATCGCTTTTATAAATAGACAAAAAGTGAAAAGTCAGCTTGTGATAAGTTGAATGTAACAGAGTTAACCAATCGTTAACCTCTCGACTCTGTTCCTGAAAACTCAAAAAACGTGATTAAGAGTCAGAGGGACAACCTTAAAGAAAATATTAAAAATTCTATTGTAAAGGTGACAAAAACATGGCCAAACAAATTTAAAATAAAATAAACAGAATGTGTACATATTTTCAATCTGAATCCAACTGAATCAAATCCCACTTGAGGCAACGAACGGTAACGAAAGACAGCCGCAATGAAAACTGCAATAGACCGCATGGCCACCAACTGGGAATATATGTTTAATTCTGGTTCAAATTTGTTTTAATTTCTAACTTAAAGACAACTTTATTACCACATTAAGGAAAGGAATCAACTCACATCAAACGAGCCGCCTTTACTCCATACAATAACATAGTTATGCAATTAAAGACAATAAATACCGTAGCGGCAAATGGTTAGTTTAACTGCTATTTTGCTTTCAAAGGTACATCCTCTCAAAACAATACCATTAGTTGTAAGAAACTGTGACTGGTTTATGGAGAATACAAGAATTTAAAAGGACCGCTACTTAGCAATGAATCCTCAAATGTATTTGGGAATCGGGATATCTTACGCTTCCCCCTCTTTGCGCAGCTTTGATTTTCTTTTGACCAGTAATATTAAAATTTTGAATGAGGAAATACTGGTGGCTCTATAAATTCAAAAACTTAAAAATTTAAATGAATTTAAAGCTTTAGGTTGGTTAAGAGTTAGAGCACAGTTATAATTTTCTGCCTCTGACTTGGTGAGCTAAAGGTGGTGATTTTCTTTTGTATAAATTCGACCCTGTAGGATTCAATTCTTTATGAAAGTAGATCAAACTTTCCAAATATATATGCTATTTGGTGCTCTTTAAAATTCTGGGGCCAGTCCCACATTTTTAGGTGAAAAGATAAGAAATTTTCAGTTTTTGAAATTATCCCTCAGTAGATAGATAGTCGATACAACAGACTGGTTGTTACAGATGGAAAGAGGGTACAAAAGCGAACATTTTTTGCTTTTACAACCTTTGAGCTATCTCTCGTGTTTAAGTCAGTTCAAGCCAAAAACGATTTTTGGGGTCAAAATACTGCCATTTTCGAGGAAATAAGTGTTTTCAAATTACTGCCAAATCGTATGGACAATTTTCGTTTATTTATACTCAATCCTTGTTGCTTTAAGATTTGGCCGAAAAACCATTTTGGCAAAAATGGCTGTATTTTGTTTTGAACATCGATTTCTTAAAAACTACCCAACGGATTTGTGTGATTTTTGGCTGGATGAAAATTCGCACTATTGCGGAGAGACATTTTTTGATTTGAGCTAAAATATCTCCAGTTGCGAGAAAACTAAATACAAAAGTTGCGAAATTTCGTCTCACCGCACGTTTGCCAGATTTTCTGGAGTATTGAGGCTTGTTGAGCCACATACAAAAAATGTCCCTCGGCCCATATGTCCTTCATATCATGGCACAAGCAAGAATTTTGGCCGATTCTACACTTTTGAGAAATCAATGTTCAAAAAGTTTTGATCTGTATTCAGCCAGTCAGATGTCCAGTATGTCACAAAATTTTAGCTAGTTTTGTGTTAATTTTGCTAGTTTCGTAAGCTCATGTACATAATGCAAACTTTACATTGATTAAACTTTAAATAATTGTAAACTTTAAAACGATGTATAAAGCTCTTTCCAAATCCCAAAACTGCGAAAGTTATAGCGTTTCAAAAAATCACCACAAAAACTCTGCACCACCTTAAGGGAGGGGGAGGTTGGGGGAGGGTGCTACTTGCTTAAAAAAATTCTACCCCTCCGATTTCGCTCAAATTATGCTCTTTGATACTCCTTAATGTTCTACACAAACTATTGAAATTTGAGGCGATTTTGTCCAGAAACAAAAAAGTTACAGTCACTCCAAATTTCCAATTCCTAATAAAAATGGTTCAAAATCGGAACTTTAGGTTTTTCGCTTCTGAAAACGATAACCTACTCAAATCAAAATAGTTCGAACTGTTTTATACCTCATCGTAAATATCTAAAACTTGTCAAAGAGCTTTTTTCAAAATTCGGGTTTCTGACGTTTGTAGTAATTGTTTTATGAGAGAGTTCCCAAAACACTGAAATTGAAAAATTACGAAGATACGGTTTTCGACAGATAACTTGAAACTGCTGCAAAATGGACGTTTGTGCCAAGAAGAAAAGTTGTTTCGAATTGAAAAAGCTATTCATTGATGTAGATATTGTGCATATTTGTAAATTTCACATTTTATCTAATTTTTGCGACTGCTTCACAGAAACGATTACTACAAGAGTTAGAAACAGAATTTTGAAAAAATCTTTTCGACAAGTTTAGATATTTTATTTAGCTATAAAATGAGCTAGAGAATGTTTCGAACGGTTTTGATATGAGTAAGTTATCGTTGCCAGAAGCGAAAAATATAATGTTCCGATTTTGGGCTAGCTCAATAGGAATTGGAAATTTGGAGTGACTAACTTTTCTGTTCCAGGACGAAATCGCCTCAAATTTCAATGGTCTGTGTAGGACCCTAAAAGGTATCAATGGGCACAATTTGAGCGAAATCGGTGAGGGTTGAATTTCTGACCCAAGTAACCCCTTAAGTTGTGAGCTTGAGATATTATCTCATGCAAAGCTTACGATTAACAATTTTTTGTTAAATAAACCGCCTACAGCTACAGAATATATATAATCTATCTATCCTTCTAACCAACCAATGGCTGCACAACAGCATGTGTGTGCAACATTAGACTGCACAACTTTATTTTAACACAATCAGACATATAATTAGAGAAATCAACAGCAACGTAAACTACAGCACAATAGTTAGAAATGACGACGGGACGGCGTTTAGTCTTCGCTTTCAAAATCACTCCCCTTTAAAGAAAACGAAGAAAGAAAGAACAGAAGATGAAGACATTCAACGCATTTGAAAAATTTGGCCACGTTTGGTCGAAGCATTGATCAGAAAATCAAAAACAAAGATTTTGTGATATCGCACTGTTTAATGCCGATACAAGCATTATCTATGGTTTCAAACAGCTGCATAGAACTGTTTTCCACAATGAAACCATTTATATAATTTTGGATGAACTGTTTTTATTTTTGTATTTTTGTTTTCTTCTTCTGATCTAGGCTCGTCAACAGAATGCTGTTCTCATCAAGCGGGATTCCAGCACAATACATGTCTTCGCATGTTGATGATCCATGAAATCCAAGGGGCGAAGGCAGTGGATTCAACACTTGTTTTTCTTCACTTTGCGAATGGGAATGTTCTACTCATACCAGCCACCTGATAAAGCGCATGCAACTTTTGATTTGAACTAATCATGGGCATGAATAGTAAAACTGGTATTCCAATAATTCATCATGTCTTCGTATTATTGGAAATGCGCAAATTAGCAAATTTTCAAATCTAAGGGCCTTTTCAAAAAAGGCTAGAGTAGAGTTGAGCAGAGTAGAGTAGAGTAGAGATAAAATTAGCTCTTTTCATTAAAGGACGGAGTTAATTTTAACTCTGCGTCTTTTAACTCTCTCTAACCCTGCAGGGCTAAAAGCGGCGGGGTTGAAGAGTTAAAAATGCCAGGGCTAAAATTAACTCCATGCATCCATGAAAAGAGTTAATTTTAACTCTACTCAATTCAACTCTACCCTACCCTTCTTAAAAGCTTTGTTTTTGGAATCATCAACTTTGAACAATTTTTACTCAGTCACTACTTTGAGTTGGAAAACGATTTAAATGTCAAGATGTAACTTACGACTTTCTCTTTAATGAATGAGAAAAAAGAATTTTGCCTTTCTAAAATTTGAAAATGAGTTATGAAAAATGTGGCGAAAATGCGGAAAATTGAAAAAATGTTTTCAGGTTTTTGCAGATTAAAGTATATCTTTTCGAAGCACATTAATTATCACGAAACCGTTCTTCACTGCAGAGAAATCAGCTAAAATGTATTCGCAGCCTTAATTTTTACTTCTTTTCTCAAGCATTTGATAAGCGATTATGCAACAGTTGGAAAAGAGCTGCGCACCAACTGAAAAAGGTGCCCCGAAAGTATAAGGGGAGTATAAGTATAACATAAGTATAAGTATAAAGGGACATCAGAGTTATATAATTGTAATTGTAAATTTATGTAATTTTGCAGAAAACTTTATAATAACTTTTTGTCTCGATCGTAAATTGATACAGCTTTCGGGAATAAATAAGAAATGTTGATTCCAAAAAATTGTGAATGTTTATTCGGGTCGTTATCAGACATGTGCAGGAGGGGAAATTCTGGGGGGTGAGCAGGATTTTTCCTGATTTTTGCCAAAAAACCGGATTCGGGGGTGAGGATGAGATTAGGGGGGTGAGCTCCAGGTTTTTACCCCCTCCCCCAACCTCCCTCACACCAGCACATGTATGCATACGATAGACACTGTAATAATTACTACGTAACTAGTAAATGTAAATGTTAAGTCTTGTATTGTGTTATTATGTTATTAGTCTTGTATTGTGTTATTATGTTAATTATTATTGTCCATGCTTGTGATGTCTCGTAGTTATTCTGTTGCTTCCCGTAATTGAAAGAGAAGTGTTTGTAAGGCTAGCAAAATTAGGCTTCCAGCTTGGGTTTTCCTGAAAGAGTTGGTCTTCTTATTTCTGACAATGATAGATTTTAAGAAAGAATTGGAAATTGGCTTTAGGCTTGTTGCTCACGTCATTCTGCCGAAATAAGGAATTTTCTAGAAGTTTCTTAGTCCAAAAAGCTAGCAACAAGCAAGAATATTTTTATTGGAAAAGCTCATAGCTGGAAGCTTGTAATACCTATGGGAAATTTAGAGAGAAACTTTAGACTATTTTGTAGACTTTGGGATTGGAAACAAATTGAAGGTATCTACGTAATCGCAATCGTCTTACGGTACTTCGGCTTGGAATAGTTTGTTTTTGTATTGTACAAGTATTTTAAAAGGAAGCGGGAGAAATTAATTTTATTTAATTTCAGTATTTTTCTCCAGAAAATGGCTTTGCAGACATGAATGGACTGGGGTGGGTTCGGACCTTTGCATAGGTGTGTAAATAGGTGGAAGGCGGGAGGGGGGGGTCGGGGGGAAGTCCCCCAGGCCTTTTTTCAACCCTTTTTTCAACCGGGGGGGGGGTGGTAGTCGCAAAATGGCCACAATTTGGGTATTTTTAGGGTAAAGTTTGCAAAAAGTTTCAAAAAATTTCAACTTTTTGTCTTAAGGTGTTTATTACAGCGACAAATACACGTTTTTAACTATATTGAGGAGTTTCTGACTCAATATTGACCTTATTTTGGACTTGGAAACATAGATGTGTTAGAGGGAGTGGGGGTGGGGGAACCCCCCAACAAAATGACAAATTTTGGCGTCCCTCCCCAGATTTTGCTATTCCGCCCCAGATTGTTTGCCCAAAAGTGGCCAAAAATGGCAAAAATTAAAAAACTTTAGGGTTTTTTGGACAATTTTGGCCAAACCCCCCATCCTCCGTCGGGACCTCCCCCCCAGATTTTTGCTCAGCCACACCTATGCTTGGAAACATGTTGGCAATCAAGTTTTCGAGTTTAGAAGCACTGACTAATGATAAAATTAGTTCATGGTCGAATGTTTTTGGCATAAAAATAGAAACATTTTTAGGGAGGGTTGGCGGGGTCTCCATAGGGGGCCCCCAGAAAACGTTGGGGGGGAGCCTCCCCCACCCCCAAATCTCCTTTACACCTATGGGTGTGTGGGCGAGATTGGACCACTCTCTCCATAAATGTAACTGGGATTTGGGTTGGGGGCGGGCCCCCTTTTTAGACCTCCCCCAAACTCCCCAAGACCCCCAAACTTCCCCCAAATTTTATGTTATGCCAAAAATAGCATCTTCAGCCATTGCTAATGCCAAAAACAACCAACCATGAAGTAATTTCAATTAGACTAAGTCTATATAGACGGGGGTTCTAAACTCGAAAACTTGATTGCCACCATGTTTCTAACTTCAAAATAAGATCATAGTGAGTGATAAAATCCATAAAACTGTTAATGACATATTTTGGCCAATTTTTGCACCTTCGGAGCAACTCGTAGGTGTGGCTGGGTAAAAAATCTGGGGGGGGGGGGGTTGACAGAGGATGGGGGTGTCGGCCATAAATGCCCAAAACTCCATACATTTTCGATTTTTCTGCCATTTTTGGCCACGTTTTGGCCAAATATTTGGGGGGGGGTGGCAAAATCTGAAACTCTCGGGGGCGGCAGTTTTGTCATTTTGTCATTTTTGTTGGGGGGTCCCCCGCCCCGCCCTTGCCCCCAACACATCTATGGAGCAACTACCTCCCCCCAGTTGGTGGGAGGGGGTGGCCGCTTTAAATGTTTCTGGGGTGGCTTGGGAAAATGGTTGGAGGGAGGATACCTCCCCCAATTACACCTATGCCTCTCGTTAGGTAACGCCCCCCTTGGCTGACCCTCCCCTCCCCCTAAAAATTTTCAATTTTGGTGTGGGGGGTAAACGTTAAAACGTCGGCGGTTGACCCCCGAAATGTGATGGGGAGTACCTCCAACCCCCCCCCCCCCAAATTCGGACTTCAGGAACTAAAAAGTGACATAAAAATGCAAAATTTTCTGTATTTTAACGCTTTTTTCGTCAAAACAAGTTTTTAGTTTTTTAGGCGTTTTTACACAGTTTTAAAGCGATTTTATGCCAAAACGTGCCGGGGGTTCGGGAGGGTAACGAAAATTGGAGGAGGGAAAGTCAAAACATCTGGGAAATTTGCTTGGGAAATTCATTTGGGAAATTCGCGAACATCAAAAATTCGCTCAGGAGACCAAATTTTCAAAATTTTTTCGTCTTCGCCGGAGATTTTCACTAATTTATCGCATTAAAATAAGTAAAAAGTTTCGTCCCCCTCTAAAAATTCCTTACCCCTCGGACTTTTGGGCCCCCCAAGACGCCCCTCCCGAAGAGGGAGGCGGAGGACCCCCTTAAACTGTACCCGAATATTTTTAGCTACTTTTCAGTTAGCATTCCGTTAATTAAACAGTCATCAAAATTGGCGTTTACTGTTTACCTGCTTTGATCCACTCTAAAACATATGTTTATGCTTTTTCAGCTGTTCAAAACATTTATACATGTCAAAAATTTATTTGTTGACGCGTATGCGTATATATATACCGTGTATAATGCCTATATATTATTTGTGTTTCGACGAATATCTTATATATACGTATATATATATATATATATATATATATATATATATATATATATATATATATATATGGATACATATATATGGATTATACATACATATTTCGCATTCTCATGATCATTCATACGTCTACATACAATACGGTAAAGATGAGAAGCACACGTTCCTGGTTTTTTGCCGTACGAATTCTATGATTAGCGGTTGCAGCAAAAAAGTTTGGCTGCCGAAAACCTACGGCGTCGTCAACGAGTGTTGAGTCAGAATTCAACGACCTGAAGAACCAAATTTTGGCGAATACTGAAAGCTCACTGAGAATAGACGACTTCGTTCAGACTCATATCGAATCAGTCGAGGGTGTGATGAAATTAGCCGCTGCTCCTCGTCAACAAAAGTCGAGATCGGCAAAGCCCAACGCGGAAGATGGAATTGCAGATTTAACGAGCCAAGCAGAAGATGATCACCAAAGCTATAGCAATGCTGCCCAGACTCTTCGTTGTCCACGTTTGAGAACTGGAGAGGACAGGGAGCATAAGCCCAGAAAAGAAAGCAATCCTACTTATCGAAGGTACCTGAATTTTCCGTTCTGAGTTTGGACCCTCTTCCAATAAAGGCCAAGCTGTCGTTTTTGAAAAATGGCAATTCTTGTGGTCCCACTAAAATCGAAGGCGGTACGTTCATGTTTACCAACACATGTCCTCTGATTCACTTGTCCACTTGGCTGTTGGAGCCTATGCGGATTCCGCTTCCTTTCGGTCCTTTGTAGACAGTATTGAATCTTTCTAGTTTTTTCAGCTAGTCCAGTACATTGCCACAAGTGGAATCAATGCGGCGCAGTATAAGCTACGTGGTTCGTTGCTTCTTTCGTTGGAGGATGAGTATCGTTGCGTGGAGAATTTACCATCCAATGTAAACCAGATCCACTGTGAATTAGGAGTAGCTCATTTCGCTCAGAGAGTCCTGCAGCCTTTAGACTCTGTTACCGAGCATCGCATCTGCTCATCTCCCTTTTGCCCTAAATCCGACACAACCACGACGTTTCCCTTGGCTCGATGTGCCATTCAGCCTGTATTTTCCGGTGGAATTCAGGCCCTTGCAGAAGCAGTGGAAAGCGATAATGCACCACTTAAATTGCCAAGAAAATGCTATGAACCCTTATGCCCCATCATGGGACCTCCAACCACTGCACCTGAATGGGCTGTCAGGGACGTCAAACTTTCCAAAACAAACACACTTTACAAAGACGATGCGACTAGCACAGTGCGTTTTGGACAGTGCGTATGATGAACTCTTCATCAAATGAACCGATTTATATCTGTTGCTTTATCAGACGCAAAAATAACACGTCATATTTCTCTTATCACAACAGTAGTCAGCTTTATCAATAATTATACACATATCTTCATGTTCATGTGGTTGTTCAAAACTCAAGAAAAAACAGTTGAAAACTATCGCCCTTGGCGACACTCGGGAAGAACACAGTTATTTTTGTTCTTCATTTCAGAAAGTTCATGTTCTTCTTTTTCTTGCATTGATAACTCCAGGGGATATAAATAGTTTATAGGCCGGACAACAAACTTTTTGTCACCAAGTGCCAATTTGGCTGATCTTATCTCTCCGTCCCTACCCTGATATAAGTGTTCAATACGGCGTCTGCTACCATATGATGAACTCTTCATCAATTGAACCGATTTATATCTGTTGCTTTATCAGACGCAAAAATAACACGTCATATTTCTCTTATCACAACAGTAGTCAGCTTTATTTTTTTTTTTTTGGTCAGGGCTCACCCACTACTTAGGCACACGGCGTGGCCCGTAAGTGGTGCTCTCCGCAGACCGCAGTCAAGAGGCGGAGAGACGAAGATCATGGATAGAAACATGATCCCCAAGCAGAACTACCATACGGTTATTGGCACCGAAGCACCGCAGTCACGCCCAAGGCAGCAGCAGACGTGAATCCGACTGCTGTTGCCCCCCGATTGGTAATAGCAACTATGATGGCGGAAAGCTAATAGCCTGCACGGAAGGCAAAAGGGATTAAAAATAGGCTGCAGAAGCGGAGTCGTTAAGGGAGGCCGAGCTCTAAGATAGGAAAGATTGAAAAATGCGGTCTGAGAAGTTCTGAAATAATGGTTTAAAATAAAAATAAAAATGTTAGGTTACACGCACCTCCTTAAAGTTCCTATCGAACACCTTCACTTTGGCAAAGAACGATTCTTTAGGTCAAGTTGTAATGCAGTCACAGGGGGACCTTTTTCACCCCCCCATGCCCATCACAACTTTAACTGCTAAACTAAATTTTAATCAGCTATTGACATTATCTGTACAAAGTGTTGGCTGTGATTGCAGTATAAACTTCGTAATTAGTAAAGCGTTTACTGAGCCAGACACGTTGGTGGTCTTGGTCACATTCGGTTAATAAATAATTTGGTTGAGGCGGCGATAAACATGCTGGGACATTTTCCACCCCATTTCTATCACTGACCCCAGTGAATAGGACTGACATGTAGTTAACAATTTTTTAAGTTATAAAACTGTATATACTCATCAACTTAGCTATGGTGTAGATTCCAGATCCTTCCTTTTCCTGAAATTGTTAGGAATGAGTAAAGCACAGGAGAATGTAGCCTACATTCTCCCCATTGTGCGATTGGAAATCGGAGTAAACTAGTATCTAGAAAAATAAATGACACCGAAAGCAGAAGAAGCAGCTTCACGAAATAGAAGACACAAGTTTTATAAATTTAATGTTGGGCAATCATTGCAAACTGTAGCAAAAAAGTTATTAGTAAATTTGTCTACTACATTTCTAAATTTAACTTGCAACTTAACTTCCTTTGCGATTTCCTAGTGTAAAAACCGGAAAAGCTCCTTTACAGATAATTCTTAAAAGCTCCGAAGAGTAGATTGAAACTCAGAAATTTAGAGCATGAATTATTAATGTGCAGTAAACTTAATTTAATTCTACGGTTAAGTTTTAAAATCTTCATTTCACATAAACTGCAATACGTTCTAAACTTATCTTTTAATGGCTGCCATCTTCTCGCTAGTCTTGGATGCAATCGTAGTCAGCTTTATCAATAGTTATATACATATCTTCATGTTCATGTGGTTGTTCAAAACTCAAGAAAAACAGTTGAAAACTATCGCCCTTGGCGACAGTGCGTTCTAATTGACTTTATCGATTTCAACCACCACTCTGGTAATAAAATTTTAGTCTACCCGATATTCCTGTCGTCATTACCCTGCATGGTGTCACACTGCATTTGAGAGGTGTGATAAATTTTCGTGCCCCTGAAACTCGCAGTGGCATTGGTCACTTTAATACCTATTGCCGACGTCCAGACTGCGCATAGAGGACTCTTTTGTGATGATGTTAGTTGAGGGGGGGAAGGAAGGCGGAAAGCTTCTCAATGCTTGGTGGGCAATGTCAAGGTATCCAAAGTACTTATTTAAAAAACGGAATGTTTAATAAAAAAATACAATGTTCAGCTATTTTTAATGACAAAATTATGAAGGGACCCCTCCATCAATAACGTAGTATACGTACGTATATATATTTATGCACATGTGATGTGTGTAATGTTCTAGAAATGACAGTTTGTTTAATTTTGATCTCAAGTAATGTTGAATTTTTGTGCTGCTTTAATTTTAAATAGTCTGCCTTGGATGTTGAGCTGCTGTAATTTTAAACAGTCTGCCTTGGAAACTTGAAATTTTAAGATTAGTTTAGTGAAAACTAGTTAAAAAGAAAATAGGTTATAGGTTATACCTAAGTTATCCCGCGTCGCACATACCACCACCATACCATACCATACCACCATAGAGAGCAAGTATCTACTGTATATGTAAACACAGGTATAAAGTATAACGGTTATAAAAATGCAATACATACCCAAGTTCCTGTGGACTGCCAGTCGAAAGCAATTTCGAAGTACTGTAAATTGCCGTTCAAAGATCCGCGTGTACGTACACTTGTATGGTGCTTAGAGTTCAAATATCGCAACTAAGCACGTTACAGTGAGCGAGACACACACTAGATTGGCGTAGATTAAAAATTGAATTTCAAAATATATTGGGCAGCAGTAAGGTATTTCCATAGAAAAGGAATGAGTATAGGTGATCCTTGAGGTGAGTTTGAGACTACCCCCAGTTGGGAGGGATGCCCTCCCAAGTTTTGGGGGGAGGGTTGAAAAAAGGGCTGGGGGAACGTCCCCCAACCCCCCCCCCCGTCTTTCACCTATGCGCACACCTGTGCAAAGGCCCGAACCTACCCCAGTCAATTCATGTCTGCAATGCCATTTTCTTGTGAAAATACTGAAATTAAAAAATTAATTTACCACGCTTCCTTCTGAAATACTTGTGACCAAACGAAATTTGTATGTGATCAAACGTCAGCTTTCTAATGACATAAACAGTTTTCCAAAACATTAAATTGGGGGGGGCTGGCATAAAGAGTTAGCTCATAGGTGCAGTTATTTGAAAATTTCTTTTTAATTTAACCCGGAGCAAACGAAGCTTTATCGTGAAACAAACATGATCAAACGTGGCCAAACGATTGGTACTGGTCAATCGTTTGGTCACGCATCTGGAAGGGGGCCAAAGTGATGGAGAGTGATCCACCCCCTTCGAGCTAAGAACCTCACCAACAAATACGTAACT
>JASAND010000281.1:0-26798 GCA_030248195.1 Trissonchulus latispiculum | reverse complement strand
ATTTCCAGAAGGGAGGGGGCAGGTGGGGGGGCGACCGCTCCCAAAATATTTTCGGCAGGGAGCGGCCGTTACAAAAAAAATAACCCACTGGGTGTTGGAAGACTGAAAATTTGAAAAAATTCAAAAATTTCAGTCTTCAAAAATTAGACCACTGTCGCCCTTATATACAAAATTTGCGTTACCAGCGTATCGAGTACTTTCCTGTGAGCAAACCTGTAAACCAGTGAAAACTACAGGTTTCATTTGTACTGAATACTGGTCTAACTTGTAATCAATTCTATCAAAGTATGTCCGGTAAACACTACCAACGATGACCTGTAGAAATTACAAGACTCAACCTGTATTTTCTACAAAAGCTTTTGTACTTATCATCTACAAAAGTGATTCCTGTAGTTTCTACAGGAACATTTCTAAGAGTGCTGAGGAGCAACTTATGTCATAGATCTATGGGTCTAAAATGCTGTCTGTGCAAGATAAAATGAGTTAAAGTTATACAATGCAGTCCTCCAAAGTTAAGTCACTGCTTCACTCAAGCATGCATTGTGAACGCAGCCTTGAGCTACGTCTGCATTTAAATATTACCTTAGTAAAGGCTTTAATTTGGTGTATCGGTCAGCCCTGTTCTCGATTGCGTTCGGTCTCCACCTGACCTTGCAGGGCTCATCACTGGAAGTTTCAAGTCTTGTAGCTTCGAACCTGAATAAATTAGACACAGTTTGATTTCGAACACTAATTTTGTCTTAAAACATATAAGGGCATATTATATGTGAAAATGAGTGAAATCAGTTGTTATATATGAATGTCAGCTAAAGAAACTAAATTCAGTAATTTTAAAAAAGCTTTGGCGGTTTTGTGCTATTGCATAACAGTTGACTACTTCATTATATCATTGCTAGTTCAGAGGTTCTAGCCTAGGATATAACATCCGTGACTGTCGATTTTTGACCAAAGTAACCCCCCCTTAAGAGGCCTGGTCTACAAGTTCCCTCATTTATAAATGGCATATATCAAGAATAATATATGAATAAGGTGGCTCTGGTTCCGGCTTAGATCAATCTGAGAGTCTGTGTATATTGCAATATTTTGGTCCGTACTATAGGTGGTACCAGTTGCCAGTGGCTCTTTCATCGCAGTAACTTCTGATCATATTCTTAGTGTCTTGATTGGAACGTTCGACGCTTCTCTGGCTTTCTGGGTGGCGAGGGCGACCATGAACCAGTTTCATGTGCGACCACATGCCACTCAGCTCTTTGATTATGGCAGCGGTGAATTCGCGACCGTGATCACTTTGCGAAATAGTGGGAGCGCCGAATAGGCAGAAAATGTCTAAAAGCTCATTGGCAACACTTTTAGGGTCTTTAGTATGGACGTAGGATTATGTACTTGGTATTTAAGTCTTGGTAAACGAGTAGAAACGTGAATATATGTTCATTTAAGCTCGCTGGCTGTGTACGATAGTCGACAAGATCGACCTGTGCCCGGTCCAAAAACTGTTTCGTGATCAGTGGTTTGGTAACCAGGGGCCAATTTCATAAAAAACTTGCAACTTGCACTTGCACTGCAAGTTCAAGTTCCCAGTGTTTCATAAAATTTTTCAGCCAACTTGACCTTTTTTTGGCAAGTTTGCAAGTCTACTTGCGGAACTTGCAATGCAAGTGCAAGTGAAAGTGCAAGTACAAACTCAAGTTTTATCTATGTAGCTAGCTTCCTTATACTTGCACTATTTTAGTACTTTCCCTTACATTAATTAGTTTTTATGTCATTGTGCTTAAAGTTTGATGCCATCTATTTCGGTACTTGATTTATTCACATAGCCCTCCAGATTCTAAGTGTTTGGATTTAATAAATACATAATTGCTCTTAAAAATAAAAACTCGTCTTGAACCTGCTAGAAATTAATTAAATATATATTCGCTAACATTCTTACTCTACATGTCCTTGAAGGGCCCATCTCTGAAAGTTTTAAAATTTGTGACTTTGATCCTGAAATATCTGTATCACCTTCGAACTTAATATTTAACACAATTTTGAGAACATATACATGTAGCTAATTATGTGCGAAAACGAGAGAAATCGTGACCATCGATTTTAGACAAAGGGAAGCAGGTCATTTCTACCAAGGGGGTATTTTTGACAATATTTTTACCATGTTCGAGTTTTCTCATGTCCACATTTTGTTGTGTTCGCGAGACAAGACAAGAGTGTTTGACAAGAGTGCTTAATATATAGTGATCCTATCGCTCTCTACTGTCCTTCAGCTACGGCATCGACATGTGTTAAACGTAGGAAAACGTAGAAGTTACCCAAAAAGTAGGTCTCAGAAAAATTGTTCACTTTGCATAAGATACAGCTCTATCCACCATTTTGCACACTAACATCAAGAAACTAAGGCTAGCGTTTGCTTGCACTAATACGCGGCTAACTTTGATCATCAACGATATAATGTAGAGTACACTTTTCTGTGGTTCAATTCAGCAAATTCAAAGAATCTACAGTTTATAGACTTTTAGAACAAGTCGGTTCAATGCTCTTTTCTTCAATCTTCTTCAAACTCAATCTTCTAAACCATTTGTTGCTGGCATAAACTTTCTTTTGGTGAAAAGGAAAATTTAAAAATTAAAAATCATCAAAAGAAGCCGATTTTTAGGTTCTGAAAAATCAGTAGATGTCAGGAACTAGGCATTCGGTGGAAAATTGAAATGGAGACCCAAACAATACATATTGCTTCCCAAATATCAGCTAAGTTCGTCAAGAAATGAAATAGTTATTCAATCTTTTTTCAATCTTTGCCGTTTTTTTCAAATTTGACTGGCTATTACTCGCGATTCACTCCATAGAAAACATTCCCGATTGGATTTTCAGGATCGCTTATGGGTCAGCTTTCATGTGACCTATGCGATTTATCAAAATTTTAATGTAGATTTTTTGAAAAAGATACCACTTTTTGACCCAAAATTTCGACCTAGCGGATCCAGTGTTAGTCGGTAAAATAGCACAATCTTGAAGTTTAGTTTAAGCTGAAACCAACGACTCAACGTTTTCGTGGCCACCACGCCCGCAATGAATTTTTGAAAAAAATACCTATTTTAGAAGGTTTTTGTCAAGTTGTGATGTGACGATGTGCCGTACTAATTGGCATCAGCCAGTTTATCAGCTCATGATTCGCCTAGGACTCTAGGGGCCATTATTGGACACATTTATAAAGAATTCAAGGAGGATTAAATTTTTGAGTCAAGTTAACTGACGTGACAAAATGTTGACGTTTTTGACTCTCTCTTTAAATCAAATTCTATTTTCTTAATATGTACCACTTTCACGAAGCATCTCCCCGCCCCCTTCGGAAGTCCGACAGATTTGCAACGCTACAATTCTTCTCTCCGGAAGTTTTAAGGTTAATTTATACAAACCGCATACGTTCAACCATTGCTCTCACATCACCCTTTCAAAAACTGTGCATATATGTTGGTTTCTAGAATTTCTTATCGAATTACGTTTTTATATTCAACTGCTTCAATGCTTCATCTTTTGCAGCAGACAACAATAAAATTAATCCAGTTACGGTTTCTCTTTTTTTCCGCCTCTCCATGATTCTTCCTTTTCCTCTCTTTATTAGTTCTAACCAGGGTTTTTTGGTTTTCGGATTTGCGTCAACCTTGCGTCCCGCTAAATTTAAGTTGCGTCCCGTTAAGAAATTTTGCGTCCAGGCGGAATTCTCGTTTTAGCGTGTTTTTAGCGCAAAAATTTTTTTATTTAAACACATTTTGATAATTCCTGCATTGTAACGCTATTTAGACAATTTAGAAAGTAGATGCTGCTTAACTATAATGCACGATTACAAGATAGCCTGCAGAATATATGTAGATGCGCCCAAAACACACGGCGGGGGCCTGGGGGGCGGAGCCCCCCAGAAGTTGAAGAATTTTTTGAAATTCTAGAATAATCCGCAGTGGAAATGTTTAAAAAGATTTAATTTGGCATCTGTTGCATCTAATGAATGCCTTGAGTAATTTTCAACATTATTGACACACATTATGTCAGTTAAACTAATTAAAGTTTTACAAATTTATGAAATATTTAGGAATATCATTGAAAAGGACGGTCAGTAAACATTAAAACATATATTCATTCGGTTTCGAAAACTGAGAACTACTGATCCTTGCAAACTACAACAAACTTGCAAATGAGGACCGGGGGGTCTGGGGGGCAGAGCCCCCCAGAAGTTGGAGATTTTTTGAAATAGCGGATTAAATCCGTTGTGGAAATGTTTAAAAAGGTTAATTTATCAACTGTTACATCTCTTCTCACTAAAGCTCCTAACGCTAATGCATTTTTGTGTTAATTGCATCTGTAAGTTTTTGAACAAGTCAGTGTAAAATATGAGGGAGCTAGGGATTTTAACCGCTGAGCTCACGCCCCAAATTTTACAAGCGGGAACTGTGCGCAAGAACGCTGACCAGCGACTGCGAGTGGAGATATTTAGTCCAGGCGGCTCTCTTTCCACCGACTTGCCTCGCCATGGGGGAAACGGATAATTTTTGGGGGACGCCAACGGGGCGCCTAACGAAATGGGGGACACGCACACAAATTAGGCTCAGATACAAGGCAACTCCGGGATAGCCCCAGAGCTCTACCTAGCTAAGAAAAGAGATCAAATACTAGTAAAATTTAGTATTAATAATTAAATAAAAAAGGCAAAAGACAACCGGCGGATTTATTAGGAAAATACAGGACAAGGTTATGACAGGGAAGTCCTTCCGGCGATACCCAGATAGGACAAGCAGAACTAGCGGGCTACCCGCACAGCAAACAGAAAAGGGGGACAAAAGGGAAATACAAGCAAGGGGGAGGGGACCAGCAACACCAGGGTCAAAGGGGGTAAGCACAGTAAAACTGGGGGAGGGAAATTAGCTAGTGAAGTTAGACCCAGGGGGGAGGGAACGGGGGCAACCCCGCTAGTAAGGACGGAAAGGAGAGGGGGAGAGTTAGGAGTAAAATGAAAAGTAAGTTAAAAAGGGGGTTAGCACTGAAAAAGGGAATTAGGAAAAAAATGAGTGAAAAGGTTTTAAAGGGAAAAAAGGCAAAACTGGATACTTACGCGTTTAGGTGTAGACAGTCAGAGGGTGGGGCCCCCAATCTCAGCAACCAACCGCTCCGTGACTTGACAAAACTCCCAACTGACGAAAAGGTGATGTAATCATTCAAGGAGAATTTTGTCATGCGTTGGGAACGGGAGGGTCTATCTTCGCTAAGCCAACCAGAAATGAAAATACGTGCAATGTTAAGTTTACGCTCAGAAATAGACGATTTTAGATAATTTTTAAAAGACGAGCATAAAGTTAGCACTGCACGATATTTTAGTAACTTCTACGGTCCCTACGTTAACACATGTCGACCTACTGAGCATAGGACTATAGTCCTATACATAAGCCAAACACTCTTGTCTTGTCTCGCGAACACAACAAATGTGACATAAAAACTCGAACATATAAAAATATTGTCAAAAATACACAACAGTGAAATGACCTCTTCCCTTTGTCTAAAATCGATGGTCACGGATTTCTCTCGTTTTCACACAGTAATTACCTACATATATATGTTCTCAAAATAGTGTTATATTCTTCTTTCGTCACGTCCCAACAATTATAACACTTTCAGAGAACCCCGCTTACCCCTCTATATATTTAATGGGGAATTTCTAGCGGGATTCTACATGTTTTATTTTTCTTATGTATTTATTAAATCCAAACACTTAGATCTGGAGGGCTTTGGGAATAAACATACCATAGATTCTCAACTTTACCATACTACTAATTAATGTGGGTCTAAAATATGCATATATCTCTACTATAACTTTCGATTTAATCCCCCCTACCTTGCTTGCTTCCCTCTCCTTCCAAACAACGACAGTGGCGAATTTTATGAAAACTGGGAGCTTGGAGCAGGGGGGGAGGTAGCTTTCTGAAACTGGGACCCCAGTTACCCACCAAACCACTGATCACGAAACAGTTTTTGGACCAGGCCTCCTATCTACCCCCGTTAATGCATTATTCACGTTTCTACTCGTTTACCAAGACTTAAATACCAAGTACATAATCCTACGTCCATACTAAAGACCCTAAAAGTGTTGCCAATGAGCTTTTAGACATTTTCTGCCTATTCGGCGCTCCCACTATTTCGCAAAGTGATCACGGTCGCGAATTCACCGCTGCCATAATCAAAGAGCTGAGTGGCATGTGGTCGCACATGAAACTGGTTCATGGTCGCCCTCGCCACCCAGAAAGCCAGAGAAGCGTCGAACGTTCCAATCAAGACACTAAGAATATGATCAGAAGTTACTGCGATGAAAGAGCCACTGGCAACTGGTACCACCTATAGTACGGACCAAAATATTGCAATATACACAGACTCTCAGATTGATCTAAGCCGGAACCAGAGCCACCTTATTCATATATTATTCTTGATATATGCCATTTATAAATGAGGGAACTTGTAGACCAGGCCTCTTAAGGGGGGTTACTTTGGTCAAAAATCGACAGTCACGGATGTTATATCCTAGGCTAGAACCTCTGAACTAGCAATGATATAATGAAGTAGTCAACTGTTATGCAATAGCACAAAACCGCCAAAGCTTTTTTAAAATTACTGAATTTAGTTTCTTTAGCTGACATTCATATATAACAACTGATTTCACTCATTTTCACATATAATATGCCCTTATATGTTTTAAGACAAAATTAGTGTTCGAAATCAAACTGTGTCTAATTTATTCAGGTTCGAAGCTACAAGACTTGAAACTTCCAGTGATGAGCCCTGCAAGGTCAGGTGGAGACCGAACGCAATCGAGAACAGGGCTGACCGATACACCAAATTAAAGCCTTTACTAAGGTAATATTTAAATGCAGACGTAGCTCAAGGCTGCGTTCACAATGCATGCTTGAGTGAAGCAGTGACTTAACTTTGGAGGACTGCATTGTATAACTTTAACTCATTTTATCTTGCACAGACAGCATTTTAGACCCATAGATCTATGACATAAGTTGCTCCTCAGCACTCTTAGAAATGTTCCTGTAGAAACTACAGGAATCACTTTTGTAGATGATAAGTACAAAAGCTTTTGTAGAAAATACAGGTTGAGTCTTGTAATTTCTACAGGTCATCGTTGGTAGTGTTTACCGGACATACTTTGATAGAATTGATTACAAGTTAGACCAGTATTCAGTACAAATGAAACCTGTAGTTTTCACTGGTTTACAGGTTTGCTCACAGGAAAGTACTCGATACGCTGGTAACGCAAATTTTGTATATAAGGGCGACAGTGGTCTAATTTTTGAAGACTGAAATTTTTGAATTTTTTCAAATTTTCAGTCTTCCAACACCCAGTGGGTTATTTTTTTTGTAACGGCCGCTCCCTGCCGAAAATATTTTGGGAGCGGTCGCCCCCCACACCTGCCCCCTCCCTTCTGAAATAACAGGTCGCTCCAGTAAAATTTACAGGTTTTGTATTGTAAAAAATACAGGTTTGGTATCTGATATAGGATTGTTAAAAAAAGTCGAACAGAACTACAGGTTTCTTTTGTATTTTCTACAGGAAATTCCTGTAATAAAAACTACAGGTTTGCTTAGTATTTTCTACAGGAAACTCCTGTAATTTTTACTATTCCAGAGACCGGTAAAAAATACAAAAGTTACTTTTGTGGAAAATACAGGAAGCTCCGCTAGTAACTGACCGCACAGGAGCACTTTTGTAGAGAACTAGAAGAATTCCTGTAATTTCTACAAGAGTCTTTTTAAGAGTGAGCTATCGATTGATACACAATTTGTCTATATTTGGAAAAATTTTAAAAATGGCATTTTTCACCTATAAAGATCAAAGGTGCCGCTACTGCAGAGACTGCCACCATATTACACAGCTTTGTGAACCTGTGACGACACAAGGAATCCAGCTTATAAAGCTTGATATCTATGAAGTCATGCCACAATGCAGCTTTATTTCCACCAGTCTTTTGCAAATAGAGTCAAAGTTGAAGACATCCAACATTTAATGTGCAGTACTGTTTAGTCGACGATTTTAGCCATGACCTTGAACACCTCGACTGCCTCTTCACCACATTCGATTTGAACCGGGCCGCTCCAACAGTCCACCACCGCTTCGTATTCTTCGCGTCCCAATGTTTCGGTTTCCCTCTGGAGACAAGTCTTCGCTTCAAACCTAGAAACAAAGAAATGAGACTCATTCATTCAAAAGGAAACTTTCCAAAGACCTAAATTTACCTGATCAAATGCATGAATGAATCACCGCAAGCACAACAAGCTGGCTGAAGTTCAAATGCCATGTGCCAATGGTTCAAAAACTTGAAAATTTCTATGATGAGCTGTTTAAAGCCTTTGCTCAGGAGATCTGTCAACGCAAAAGAGACTCAAAAACGGCAGTCGTAACCCACTGACATATGCTTCTTGGTAGCATCAGATATGCAGACTATGTGACGGTTGGTTTTCTGGAGCATAACCTCGTCCTGGCAAAGTTGCGATGCGTGCAGTAGAACTCCACACTCCAGCAGTTCGGGTCTACATTCGCCTGTCTGTGCCACCGCTTCGCATAGACCTCCCAACTCCTCTGGTGTATGAAATTCTAAGTCCATGTTTGTCAGCTCTGAACAGTGACCTACACCTTCAAAGTCTGCTAAAATCTCGTTGCAATCAGGACTGCCTGTACTACTGCTAACGGCAGGAACACACAACGCAACAATAGCAATCCAAGACAGCATGGTGGTATAAAGAGAAACGGTTAATGGTTGAAGCGAAATTTTAGTAGTTATATACCATTTTTATCAAACCTAAACATGCCTGAGTGTCTAATTAATCAGAGCAGGTACAGACTTTGCGGCTGCAAATTAATGACATTATTTCGTTAATGGACTGAAAATGACACATGTTTTCGCGGATATCGTGTGGAACGTCTTGAATTGGCTGCAACGACTTAAATATACACGCAAATATATATGCATACGTAATCTCAATGTAATGTAATGTATAATATAAAAAATATATTATCTGTATAATACGGTACAACTTAACGTCTTAAGGTGCTGGTATTGTTTTGTGCAGTGCTTTTGTGGGGTAGTTTTTGAAACGCCCTAACTTTCGCAATTTTGCGAATTGGAAAGAGCTTTATACATCATTTTAAAGCTTATAATCTGTAGATTCTCATGAAAGTACGAAACTAGTAAAAATCCGCAAAAATAGCGAAAATTTTCTGACATACTGACATCTGACCGACTGAATATTGACCAAAAAATTTTGAACATCGATTTCTCAAAACTGTGGGATCGGCCAAAATTTTTTCTTGCGCCGACCTATAAAGGACATGTGGGCCGAGGGACATTTTTTGGGATTTGGCTCAGCAGGTCTTAACGGTCAAGAAAATCCATTAAATGTGCGGTGACACAAAATTTCGCAACTTTGCATTGAGTTTTCTCGCAACTGGAGATGTTTTAGCTCAAACCAAGAAAAATGTCCCTCCGCAATAGTGCGAATTCTCATTCTGCCAAAAATCACGCGAATCCATTTGGGTAGTTTTTGAGAAATCGATGTTCAAAACAAAATAATCGCAGTTTTGCCAAAACGGTTTTTCGGCCAAATCTCTAGCTTAGAGCAACAAACTCCGGCTAATAGGTATTGATAAAATGTGCAATGAGACTGTGTATCGATCGAGTATAAATAAACCAAAATTGTCCGTACGACTTGGCAGTAATTTTGAAAAAACTGATTTTCTCGAAAACGGCCATTTTTGGACCCCAAAAATCGTTTTTTGCTTATACTGACTTAACCACTAGAGATAGCTGAAAAGTTGTAAAAGCAAAATTGTTCATTTTGGTGCCCTCTTTCCAGCCATACCAACCAATCTGGTGTCTCGACTATGTGCGAAGAGAATAATGGCAAAAACCAAAAATTTCTTATCTTTGCACCTAAAAATGCGGGACTGGTTCCAGAATGTTAAAGAGCACCGAAACAGTATATTTGGAAAGTTTCATCCACTTTCATAAAGAATTAAAGCCTATAGGGTCAAATTTACACAAAGCGATACCAGCACCTTAAACGGTACGTCCCGTATGATATCGGATAATGTTTGCACCGTAACAGCAAAGTACACAATGCTGCTGTTAAATTATTGTACTCTTTGTATTTCTTACCTAATGACAAAAAGCTTTTCAAATTTTACTAAAACTTTCTCCATCTAAACGCTTCCGATCCCGCCAAAGTTGTCCAAAATTAAGCGAATATTTTCCCAACTTGATGGCACAAAATCCATTAAATGTTGCTCTTTCAGAATGCTCTCGCTCTACACGATGACTGGGCCTGCCCTGTCAAATATCGCATATTTTGTGATCTCGCTAAATTCAATTTTTTTCCATTCCCATCAATTTCTAAATTACAATTTTTCAGTCCCGTAGCAGAAACCAGTAAAAACTTGGGTATTTTAGCGATTTTTCCAAAAGCAAACTTAGGAGAGAAGATTGTCAATGAAATGGACCCAGAAAGCAAGAAATTTGGGCGTTAAGTGAAAGAAACTAAAAGGAAATAAAAGGAAAAAAGGAACCGCCACAGGCCTAGTGACTGCAGGCAGGCGTTTTTCATTATTTCTTTATGATTAATGCGACCTTGTATCCTTCGTGGATTTGCTGGCCCGCGTTTACCTCATTTTCCTGATGTAATCATAATCGAGTGAGAGATCACTTTAAGGTGAAATACGGAGAGCACGGAAATAATTCTGGTCCAAAATGCTTTTTAATAATCCAGTCTTTTGCTACAGCAACAGTTAACACATTCACTGCAATGGCGTTTCAGTCTTTATAATTTCTTTTTTGCGTAATGGTTGGAGTAGTCTCATTTTTCAGATTATCTTCTGATTGTTACGTCGGGTGACATTATGTGGATATAAATTTGCCGCCCACCGGTGGGCGACAATTAATTCTATGACCAGGTTTATACACTTTCTCATTTTCAACTATTTTAGTCCTGCGACCTGACATTTGGACTAATGTTAGACCAAGATGAAACCGAGGGCTAGCCAATGACGGGAAGCGTCAGGCACCCTTGTACCCACGAAACCAGGACCTACAAGAGAGAAGGGAAGAGGGAGGTTCAGCTTTTCACTCACCCTTGAAAGTAAAGAATTGACCCAGCCGAGGTCCGACCGAACCACGGCCCTTCTGATTCCGGAGCAGACATGCTAACCAACTACACCACAGGGACATCAGCTGAACTTCCATATCAGGCTTATCAATCTTTCCTATGCCTTCTTCCCTTACACTAATCTTGAAACTTTTCTAGTATTGACCTCCCTTCTGTGGATTGTCAGGCTAAACACCAAAACTGACCAGTCTGCTGACGACTCAATTTTATCTAGGAAACTGAAAATCTATCCTTAGGCAAACTATGGAGAAAAAGTGGTGGGAAACACAAGCACAGAGACAACACAATGCTATGTTGTCCACGACACATTGTTATAGGAATGAGGGCCACATAGTGATGGTAGTATTTGTAATACTATATCTGTAGAATAAAAGAAAAATCCAATCTTTGTAATCGCAAGTAGGGAAATGTGAAGAACAGCAGGAAGAGTACATAATACATAAGAGTATAAGAGGTGCCATACTCTGTGTATTGTAAGCGGGACACATCCTCTGCACAACGTATTGATTGACAGACAAGAATGGGATGACCAGGGGGAATAAAGATGTCAAAAAGCACATTAAACTAATGAAGTAAATAAACAGAGAAATCAAAGAAATAAAAAGTGTACGTCAGATTACCAGATGCATTCATGCTTTTGAGTTGGAGGTTAAGAATCACGTAATAATCAGCATAACCTCTTATATTTAAGATTTTAAGCACGATATGAACGACTGACAGGTTAACGAAGTGAGTTTGGGGGGGCAAAAATTCATTGGGCAGCATATCCTAAGCCAAACGGCAACCTTTAATCTAAAAAAATATTTCATCTTGGGTAAACAAGCACTGTAAGTTTAATCTGAGCATTCGTAAGCAAATATTCGTTTAACAAGTAATCAAGTTAGTGAGAGCAAATCTGTTCGTTAGACGACTGCAACTTCTTTCTTCGCTGGGCGTGGTGGGCCACCTGCAAGCAAAAATTTTATTACAATTTAATTTTATCAATTAAAATACCTAACTTTTAAGTTATACCAAAGGTACCTAGACAATTCCCAAGCCAAAATTAAGGTGATTATTGCATTTCCAAACGCTTAGGATGAGCTTTAAGCATAGGTTTACATAAAGGTGAAGTTTTCAAAATCCCCAAACCTATAATACAAGCCCTTTCCCCTAAAGATTCACTCGTCCAAAAACTGGTTTTCCCACCAAATTTGTACCAAATCCGAAAAGGTTAGATTTTTTAAAATCTGCCTTTTCAAACATCTGGAAGCGGGTTATCTTTATATTATTATTTAATCTTTGTATATTATTAACTCGCTAACCCGAGTTATCTTTATATGTTAACGATAGCAAAATTAACCCAGGTTTGTGACACAACCCGGGTTTAGGCGTTAATAGCATCGATCCGTGCAGGTAATCATTAATTATTTATTAAGTATTCTATTGACCCGTGCAGGTTACTATTAATTAGTATCAATTAATATTAATCAGTATTAATTAATATTAGTATTAATTAGTATTAATTAATTAATTATTAAGTATTATAATTCAGTAAGCAAGCATTAAGCTAAGCTTACGTCGTTCCCGCTTGGCTCCAGAACGAGCCCGCTTGGACCGCTTGCTGCCGCCCTCTCTGGGCTGCTTGGACCGGCCCGACTTTCCGGACCGGGTTCGTTTCCGGGTCGGCCGTTTCGCCTCCTTTCGTCGACTTCCCTGAGACCGTTTGCTCCCGGATTTCGGCGACCGATGCGATCCCTCCTTCCGGGGGTGTCTTCGCGATGAGCCCTTCCCCGTTTTTCGCGGCGGTCGCTTCTTCCCTCGAGCGTTCCGCTGACTTCCTCGAGCACTTTTGGCGCTTCGCAGACTGACCTCGCCTCGAGCCGACCGCTTCCCGCCCCGCTTACTCCCGCGTTTACCCCGCTTGCCTCCCTTCGGCCCCCCGGTTTCCATGACATCCGAAAGGGTCCGTTTTTCCGCGTCCCGTCCCTCCCAGGGGGCGTCTTCCTGGAATTTAGATTCTGCCGGGGCGAACATCGACGACCCCACCCCGGGGGTTCCGAGAGCTTTCAGACTTTCGGCTTCCTCAGCGGTTCTCACTGAGCCGAATTTCTGAAATTAGAATTTCTAAGAATTTATTTAAATTTACATAAAATTAAAGCAGTGCACAAAATTATTTAAACTTAGACTAAACAAGAGTTTGGTATAGCTGCACGACTCAGTTCGTTTTATTGTTCCATATCTCAGAGGCACGACCAATTTCATTGATGTTTGCTTGAATCTTGAAACTTGATTTGCTATCCAGCTCCAATAATGAGTTAATATAAATTTAGCATAACTAAAAATTACATGAAAGCTAATAAAGGTATTGGTATCCTTCCCAGGAGTGGCAGTCACAATTTTTGGAGATTTCGTGGAGTCATGCTAAAACTTTCAAAACATCTTTTAGACAAAGTTCTGAGAAATTGCAAACTTTATATTTAGAATTTATTATTTCTAAGTTTAACTTTTACTTAAGATTTTGAAACTCTGAGCCAATGGAAAAGGATACCATCACCGTGTCATCTTAAATCTTAATTAAAACATTAAATAATCCGTTTCAAACCAAACTCATTTCACTTCAAGCTGTGAACTGGCACATTTTTGATAATATCATATTAGCAAAGTTGAAACACCATTCAGCAAACAACTCATAGTCATAATTGTAAATAAAATCAAATTATCAAAACCAAATTTACTGACCAAATTTTCCCGACCACTCATGCCACGCTTGCCACCCCGAGTCTTGCCCCTGGCCTTGCTTCGTCGGCTAGAGCCCCGCTTTCCCGCCGTTTTCTTCGACGGTCTTCTCCGCTGACTTCCCTTCTTCGATCGAGGCCCCTTGCCTCGACCCGAGACTTTCCGGCCCCGGTCGCTTCGGCCGCTACCACTGTAGCTGAGCTGTTCTCCTGAAAAAGCCAAGGGCCTTTACAGGAAAGGGTAGAGTTAAAATTAATTAAAATTAGAATGTCATTTGAGATTTTAAAATTCTTCAAAAAATTTGGTTTGAAATCTGCACTACTAAGTTCAACGCACTTTGACTCCGTTTGGAAGGTCGCTGTCGTACTGTTGCCGGGGTTTTTGGGGCCGCTTCCACGACGGGGGTCTCGGCCTTTACGACAGCCACCTCTCCAGGCTCCGTTGGCGCCGAGGCATCCACAATTGCCTCTCGAGCATCTCGAGCTCGAACGCCGCGCTGAAACAGTCAAGAGTACATAATACATAAGCGTATGACAAGCTAGGCCTGCAGCAACTAGCCACTTGACTAATGTGTGAGCTAACAGAGCTAAATTGAGATTTAATTATTTTGGCTCCAGTCTTGGGATCACAGGTTTAATTTCGCAAAAAGAATATATATGAGCTCATTCTTGGGCCTTTTCATGAAAGGGTAGAGTAGTGCTAAATCTAATCGCTTTAGCTCTACTCAAGCTTGAGTTTTCCTCTTTCAGCTCTTTTGACTAAAAGGATCCAGTTAATTTTAAGTCTACTCTACCCTTTCTTGAAAAGGCCCTTGAAAAATTGGCAGTTGATTTCGGCCGCCACCTTGCTCAAACTCTGGTACAGGGAAGGTAAGAAAGGAACGTAAAAGTGAACTGTTTAACCCCATTAACCCTCTGCGTGAAAAGGAGTGGGTTAATTTAAACTCGCAGTGCAAAAAGGCCCGATGCCGCGTGGAGTTCGTTCGCTTCAGTTAGCGCTCGTGCTCCAACGTTCAGCGTAAAGCTATGGGTTCACATCCCCGAGCATAAGCATATTTTGTGGAGCGTTCGGTGGTCTGTGCCACCCCTATGCCGCCATCCAAAGCTCCGGTAGAGGCGAAAAAAATTGGGATTTCTATGAAGGGATTTTATTTAAAATAGGGTAAAAAATGTAAATTTAGTAAGAGTATAGTTCAAATTTATGAATACCGTCTGTTTTTGTTGTCCAAGTGCGGTCAATAGCGCTTCCACAAACGGCAGTCCAGGTCGCCCTAAAATTTAATTTAATTTAAATTTTAGAATTTTGGAAATAGAGGAATTTTAAGATTTTAGAATCTTCGTTCAATCATTAAGTCCAAACATACCTAGCTGACCTAGAGGACTAACTTTATGCATCCGAGACAGACGACCTTAAATAATTTATTCAGTAGAACTAGAAGCTAAATTCTAATTTGCTAACAATTTAAATTAAGCAGCTGCTCCGGTTGCTCCTTTACCCAACTTTTCATGTTTATGTAAATTTATTCAATTTAAAATTATTTAAATTTTTAACTAACAAATTTGTTCTGCTCTTAAGTTGATCATTATCGTATTACCTTCGTCCTGCTCTTTCCTGTGGTAGACCACCAGTCCAAGTGCCGCAATCAGTAACAGGATGAGAAAGACAAACGGTGTCATTTTTCGATATTTTTATCGAAATTTTGCACTAGCAACAAGACGACTTGACTACCATTTGATCGTATGACTTTGTAGTAGTTCACTGCCGTAGAACAAATTAGTATCAACTTTCCCGTGGAGGATTAGAGTTAACCCTTTCGCAAATTGTATCGGAATTTGAATTTTTTCAGGTATCTAACTGAACAGTTTCCTGGCATAATTGGTCTTAGATGTCTTCAGTAGTTATAAAATAGTGGTTCTGGATCAAATATAGTGTAATATGTAGCGCAAATTTCCTTCAATCCAAAAGTGACACAAAAAACCGGATTTAAACTTAAACCTAAACCTAAATTTTTTTACTGTTTAGACCCCTGCTGAAGTTTCGTTTCAAAAGGCCAGCTTAGGACTGACGTTACGGTGTTTTACTTCCGAGTTTATCTATCTTATTCTTACAAATATGTACCTGCACATATGGTGATAAAATGCATTATTCCTTTGGTTGTTGTAATGTTCAGGGTGGTCACTTCAATAGGCTATTTGAGGCACATCAATTATCCTATGTTCAGCACACGTCTTTGTAGTTCACTAGCAACCAACACTTTGGTTGGAGGAGCCGGGATAGGTTAGAATGCGGAAGAAGCAAACTGGCAGTCGTCAGAAAGCAGTTGGACATTTTTAGACAGAAAGTCCGAATTTTTCGGGTCGGAGGTGCTGTAGTGACATCCTTCTTTCTTTCGTTTCCTATAATCTTGTATTATTCACTGTAATTTGCATAGCAAGCCATGACTGCCCATTTGACCAGACGAATGCCAGGGGACACTTAGGAGAATCTGCAGTTGATTGGGTTCCTGTCCGTCATTTTTCGCACTAGTGCCTTCCTTTTTACATTTTCGTCTACAGGATTGCACCAATAGAGGGAAAGCATTTGTCAAAAGGCTTTTCGTTTTTCGATGTTGTTCGTTGCTTTTTGCAATAGTCCGTGCGTACTCGGATAAAGAGTGTTTGAAGAACGGGTGGAATTTAGGTGAACCTTCATGAAAATTGAGCACAACGAGGAAAACTTCGTCATTTTTGATAACAGTTTTAATCTGGTACTCAAATCTACGGCTAAAGATTAATGCGTTTCGTTCAATACTGATAGTGGCCTCACACGTATGATATATTCCCTTACTCATACTTGATTATTTCCGGAACCTCCTACCTTTGGATCTCAAACTCAATTTTATCAGTAACTTTAATTTATTACCTTTTTAACCGAAAACATAACTTGTTCTGCATAGGCAACAGTTTCTGTGGGTTCTTTTATTTTTCTGCCGCCTCTCGTGGGGTGCTGCTGTCACCACCCAAGTCCCTGGATTGGGATTCCGATGAGGCGGAGAGTGACTTGTAGCACGTCCACGTTGATTCAGTTAGTTTCAGCCTGTTTTCCTGGATAGGGAACTGTCAGTGATCCCTGTCCTGGGATTTGATTCCTGTGGGCTTGGATCTCTGCCCGTTTCCCTCCCTAAATTCGTAGGTAGGGCCTGTTATGTGGCTGTGTTGGTTGTAGATGTTATATTGTTGGTTGTGGGGTCGTATACGGTTTGGTTATGTGTTGGTAGACTTGTATTATTGTTTGTTCTGTACCTATATGTATAAGTGTGCTTTTATATTTGTTTTTGTGATTTTTCTAACTGTTCTATCCGTCCGTCCCAGCGGGCCTGCGTCCCCCCCTTCTGTCGCGCCAGGTTGGATCTTATGTCTGGTTGGGTCATCGGAAGTTCCAGTTGTTGTCGGTCGTCGAGTTCGTTTGGGCTCGATTTGATGTTGTTTTTGAACGGCGGTCCCAGGGTGCTATCATGGTCGTCGGAGGGTTCTAGCCACGAGGGGGGCGACCCTCCGGGGGCACTGCAGGGATCTTTCGGTGGCTAGTTCAGGTTGAGCTAGATTATTGGCCCGGTGTGTGTTGGCCAGCCGGAGTGCTGGCTGCAAGAACTTTGGTTGTTGGGTTGTCGGGCGGTCGCCAATGACAGGGTGGTTTAGTTGCTTGGGTGGTTGTGACTTGTGACGTTGTGTGGCCGTGCTGCGGTTGGCGCCGGCTAGTGTTGATGGCGCGTTTGCTGTTGCCAAACCTCCTTTCCCCGGCGTAGGTTCGTTTTGTCCGCTGTCCCCATTTGTTTTGTATTTGTTTATGTCTACTGATATTTTCGATTATGGTTGGGGGAACTGTTGTTTGCGGTGCGGGTTGTGTGTGGGTGGGGGGGAGCCGGGTAAAGTTGGGGGTAAATGTTAGGATGTTCTATCTTTTATGCAGAAGGTTTCGGTTTCCTTTTGGGAATAGGGTGCCCGCTACCTTGGCATGGTCATTGTATTGTATTGGTTTTCTTTTTACTACATTTATCGTTCTACTACCAGCTGTTCTTATGTTGTATTTTACTCATTCCATTCTTTTCGGATACTTACCTTTTGGTTTGTGTTTCCATTTGCTTTCTGTCTTAAAAGAGAACATGATATTCTCTTCTACAAAAAAACGTCTTGCCATTTTGTTGCTGCCATTTGTTGCCATGATTTAGATTTGTCGGTGCTTTATTCCTTGTGCTTTATGATACTGTGCTTTATTTGGTTTACCTACCTGATGTTGGCATTGTTATTCTAATTATTGGAAGTTTGGGTTAAAATTATCATATTTGTCGGAGGTTTGGGAAAAATTTCCTTTTCTTTTTGCCTTTTGTATATTGCGTACCTTGCCTGTGTTCGGGCCATTGTACATTGCGTGTAGTGTGCGTAGTTTTCGTTTTGTCATTTTGTGTGTTCTTGCTTTAGCTGGGCAGGCGCCCTGTAGTGGGCCCGTGTGTGTTGTGTTAGTGTTCTGCCCGTGTCCGTCTCTAAGGAGGCTCCTTACTGTAATTTTATGGTTCGAAATTTGTCTCACCCACGTTTTATCAGGTTCCCTATCAAAACGTCTAAAGTCAAAACGTCTAACGTTCATAACGTCTACCGACGAAACGTCTAACGACGAAACGTCTACTGACAAAACGTCTAATTTTTCTAAATTTGTGTCAGACGTTCAAAACGTCTAAACTTTCCGAAATTTTAGTGATTATTTTTTAATGTTTTCGAATGAAATTTAATGAAAGTTTTCGAATAGGCCACTTAGGGTATGGGTGGCAGGGTCTTGCCAAATCTTTAATTTGAAGTTCTGGCATTGTCTCAAATATACTTCTTATTTTCTGCGTTAGCTTCAATATTCGACTAGTCATTGATTAGTCACTGATTATTTACCGAATACTAATTACTGATTACTGACTGTAATCAGTGACGATGGTGCAACAGATTTCACTGATTGCTGATTACTTATTAATTTTACTCTAAGTTCTAAAATTTCTAGAATTGTAAATTGCAATGCAAATTGGAAATTGTAAATTTTATAAATATGCAAACCATTTACATACCCTGGCTTTTCAGAAATATTTCAAAACTAAACAAAATTTAAAATCAAACAATGAACTAGACGTAGAGTTTAATTTAATGTGTTTTTGAAATACATTTACTTCAAAATAACATTAAACCTGATTTGTTTTCTTGAAAAAATGATTTTAGACGTTTTGAACGTGTGACACAGTTTTAGAAAAATTAGACGTTTTGTCAGTAGACGTTTCGTCGGTAGACGTTATGAACGTTAGACGTTTTGACTTTAGACGTTTTGAACGGACACCTTTTATCATACTAGTACGTACGTCGCGTTGACTAATTTCAAAATTTATCCTACTAATTACTGTAACACGGCGAGGTCGCGCGAGAGGGGTTATTTGTGAAATATTCCTTGAATTTCGTACACATTCGTGAAGAGTCAAGACAAACGTTGAAAACAAGTTTGACGTTAGCTAACCAAGTGGTTTTTCCAACATGGAGTTAGGTTTCAAAAAGTGAGCGGGTTAGTGTTGAGCTGATCATTGTGGGTTAGTTGGGCCCTTTTCGGAGTATTCATCATCTTAGCAGCTGTAATTCCCTCATTTCGTGTTTCATTCTGGTTGTAATTGACAACATGCATTTTTTTGTTAATTTCTTGAGATTTGAAAAATGTACATTGGAATTTTGTAATTCAAAGTAAAGTATCGTGTTTTCTAATTTCTATTTTGGTAGCTTTATCAGTTAGGTGCGAGGACGCGAGGAGGTAACCGTTAGGCCCACACTACCGACTAGAGAACTTGCAGTGAAGTCAACAACTCGTTTATTTAGCGCGACAAGGATACGAACAGCATTTTTACAAAACTGACGACCGTTTCATGCGGTAAATGCCTAGCTTGTCTTCTCCTACTACTCGCGCCAGATGAAAACACTTAAAAGATAAAGTTTTTCTTTTTGCAAATTTGCCTGCTCACCAGGCACCGGAAGTTGACGGTAGTTTTGGGGTGCCTTCAGCCTGCCATTTCCGGTTCGGGGGCGGGGAGATCTCCCCCAACCCGGTACCAGTGTGGGGGTCGGGGGGATTCCGCTTCCCACGTTGACTGGGGTGGGTTGGGGTTCGCTCCGCCCCTCCCCAGTGGTCCCAACACCCAGTTCTACTGTTGTCAATGTACAAACTTCGCAAAGTATGGGGGTGGGACGGGGGAAGTCCCCCGGTTCCCACTATTCAGTTCACTTAGGACAGCCTTTGGCTGCGCCTGGGTCAAATGTTCAGTCTGTTGGCGCGGGGGCTTACGGTGAAATGTTGCAGCAAACTTGGGGGAGGGGCGCTAGTTGCAGTAGCCGAGCGGTCGCCTGCGCCAGTCGGCGGAGCTCCCCCCCCCACGGGGGTGGATCCCGTCCCCCAAGACTTTCAAGAGGCAACTTCAGAATTTCGGGACCGACTCGACGGAATGGATCTGTCCACGGCCTGCGTTGCTCGTGAGACTACAGTTCAAAATGTAGAAAGGGCGGGTCGCCATCTAGTTTCTCGTTACGCTGTGTCAGTCCCGGCTAAAACTGTTGTCCGCCAAACTGGTTATGTTGAAAATTCGGCCGAAACTTCTGTTCAAATGGTGACGGGGGGGTGGACCCCCAGACAGTGTCTCGTTTTGCCTTACCGGCACCTTTGTTCGCTAATACCTGTGAATCTGATTTTCCCGTGGGGAGGGCTATTCGAGCGGGGGGAGGGGGCCTTGCCTCCGCCACCGATAGTACCGTTGTTCAGTCAGGAATGGGCAGAGTCAAAATTAAAATTTGGCCTAATCCTCCGCTCTTGTTTTGACTACGCAGTCCTCTTACGAAAGATTCATTGACGATGCTTGGTTGGGCAATTTGGTGTGCAATACCTTTTTAGTTCTGCCACAGCTGCTTTTCTGGAAACTTCTACTGAAAGGTATGCCGTTCTTTAAATTTCAACTTTCTTTCAACATTCAGTTGTTTACCTTATTCCACAGAAATGAGGAACAAGAAATAAACTGCAATTTGATCCCAAGAGACAAAAGTTGAATAATTGTGATGCAATTCAAGTAATGTAGGTTTTATCGGATACACCCAGCAGTCCATACAAAGTAATCTTGTAACATCATTTCCTGCATTTTTCTGACCGCTGAACACAACCTCCCACTATACCTTTTTATGCATAAAGGTACATTATATGTAATGGAATAAACAAGAGTTTGTGTTAAAATGGGTCAAAAATGGTTATCCTTCGATCATCATCAAAAGAAGATTTAAGAAGCAGAATAAACCCAATCATAAAAAATCTGGTTTTCTATGTCCTTGTTCCAATGATAGAAGTCCAAGCCATAATTGTTTATGTATAAACTTGTAGTTGCCAGCCCAATTTGAGTATCAATTGGTGAACAAAAACGTCATAGTCTGACTTAAATTGTGAAACGGAAAACTCAACTTGACTAAGATAGAACAGAATCAAGTTATTGAAAGCTGAGAAAAATCCATGGTCAAAATGGAAAACAAGACTGAGAATTTCTAGAGTTCCCCTAAGAAAGAGCTGGTGTTCTTTCCTTAATGACCCAGGTGCGGTCATTACCCTCCCCTTTTAAAAGATAATTTGGATTAGGAAGCATAGTTTGGCCAGTGAGATTTTTGACACGTACGAATTGGCATGGAAAAGATATTCCAATAGAAGGTAAAAATCCCTATTCTAAGGAGCATGAGAGTTTCCTTCCCCAGTTGTGTGTTTTAATTAGTTTCCAATCATACTAACAACTCTTAGAAGATGGTTCGTCAGCTAACTATATAATAATAGCATACGTAAGGAATCTGCAGTAAACAGTAGTTATGGACTATAAAATGTGTTAATTAGAGTTTGTAAGTGACCTAATACGTCTGAATGGTCTTATGAAGTGTTAACTGATATTTACTGAGGTAATAGGTTGTAATTAGCTGATTATTACGTAAGAATTAAATTTTTCATGGATATGCAACTTGGACCTATATGAAAGGCAAATTTCTCCTGATTCCAAAAATCCAAACCCCACTTTTCAACTCCCAATACTGAGAAAGTTACACGCAAAAATGTCTTTGGAAGATCACTTCTTGTTTCGTAATCTTATTCTTCAAAAGGAGTGTTTTTTAAAACCTTTGACTTAAGTAGTACTTTTCCTTTTGTTGCTTGGGAGGCTATCTACCTCCCAGACTACAATGACCAGGTGCGTCATTGTTTTCATTCCAATTTCTACGTAGTATCTTTCCAATTTCTACGTAGCAGAAGTTGTCCTCATGTGAACTCCTGTTGAGGACAAGGCTGGCTGAAGAGGAGGAAAGGCTTCACCTCTTCAAGAAAGACTTAGTATACACTTTTACACCTTTTTTTAAGTCAAAGGGGGGCCGACTGCCTGCCCTGATAATTAAAATAAAATGAAAATTAGTTTGACATAAGTAGTTAAGTATGCAAAATATTGTAGATGAAGTATAAAGTGTCAGAAAATTACATAATTCGCGCATTTCACGGAGATCGAAGTCCAAATTCGCCAAATTACCCCGTTGGTTATGTTTACATGTTAAGCAAAGTTTCGCAAAGTTCGGCCGGATTTCAGCACTAGAAATTCATCAAAAATTGAGTCAGTTGGGGGCAATATTTCCCCATTATCATTAATCTTGTTCCCCTCGGCCTGGCCGAGCTGGCAAGCCGCTGGATTGGCCTATAGTGAAGATAGGAAGTTTCTAGAAGTTTCTAGAAACTTCTAGTAGCCTCTACACAAAACAGAGAAGAAATTTAGAAACTCTTTTCGACTCGAGCTGTCAGCGAGCTGTCAGTGAGCTGTCAGCTTTATTACCTCAAAACTTTAAACTCAGTCAGTGTCCGTTTAGTAACGACAGAGAGCAGTCGTTGTTTTGCACCCTCTCTCCCTAGTGTGTATTGTTTCTCGGACCACAGGTGTGGTACGGGAGCATAGCAATACACACTCCCCTTTAGGACGCAAGTAGGACTTTTCTGGCCCACAGGCCAGAAAAGGGCTGAGAATTCAAGCACGGACACTTCAACTTGAGGAGCTATATGGGTTTTGTTACACCCGGCTCAAAATTGCATACTTGAGGACAAAAAAAATACCTAGGAATTTTCTTTTTATTGTGGCCCTAGAGCCTTATTTTTCATATTATGTAGTTTTTTGGCCTCAGGCCGTTTTTTTTCTCTTTTATAGTCGAAAAACGGCTAGACCCGGAACTCTCTAGTCTTATCAGGCTTGTTGGCCTTTGCCCCCATTTTCGGAATTTATATTTATGTTAATATTCAGGGTCCTCGTGGCCAGTTCAGGTTTTGATGGAAAGATCGGGAATTGAGCGGGACCCCTCCTTATTTGAGTGAGTTAGAGGGTCCTTTGGTTACGACCCTAGAGGTTCATTGAGCTAATTAAGACGCGTAGTTCCCCACAGCCGGCAACTCGGTGTTGCCGGCCATTCTGTTTAAATCCAAGGCATATCTTATCCAAAATCCACCATATTGTGATTGTATTCTATTTTAGCGTTAGGTCGGCATTTCTAAATTCGTAGGTCAAAAACGAATGATATTTTAATAATAATTAATCAAGAATTTAACGGGGTATAGCCGGCTGCCCCTAATTAAATGTTAATTAGTCTAGCTGTCCTTAGCAATATATTTTTAGTAATTATTGCCATGCAAGTATTACTCACGGGCTTTCATCAAAATTTTCAAAATTTCCAAACTGTCAAATTTCGTAATCACCAATCATTAAAAGTTTTAACCAAAGTTTCAAAGTTCAAGGTTCAATTGGCTCAAGTTGCACAGATAGTTAGAAATAGCTAGTTTCCGTATAAACTAAGTCATAATCAATAGTTAGCTATGTTTCGTATATATGTGTGAGTATGTGTGTGAGTGTACGAAGGTGACCTAGTTTTACGAGAAATGAATCCTCAGGCAAACCTGTATAATTGTGGAATAAGTGTTTAAATCTGTATAATTACGGAATAAGTGTTTAAATTTGAATAATTGCGGAATTAGCGTCTAATGTTGTGCAATTGCAGAATAAGTGCTTAAAAGTTGTGTAGTTGTGGAATGAGTGTATACAGCTATGTATGTAACTGTGAAGCGACTTTGTATAATTGCGAAATAAGTGTTTAAAACTGTATAATTGCGTAGATATACGAAATGAATGTTTAAAGTTGCATAGTTGTGGAGTGACTCTGTGTAAGTGCAGAATGAGTTCTTAAAAATTATGTCTACACAATTTCTGAGTGAATGCTATCAATATAACTGAGGAGAAAATGGCTATATTAGTAATCCCAAAGCTCGGAAGAGCATCTTTTGCATAACAGAGGTCATAAGATCGGAGGCCCAACACGTGATGCGATACGCAAAGAGAGGACGTACAAGTTGAATAAATAATAACAACCCAGGAAAAAGAACCTGTAGAAATTATTTAACCAACGTAAACATTGGTATGCAGCTCAAGAGTGTACTACCATGCAAAGCAGGTAAAAATGGCAATAGTGACCTTACGCAGCTTTAAGGTTAACATAGCGGTATAAGCAATTCAGGAATCTGTACACCAAACGTAGTCTAGCCCCATCTGGTGCATGGGACTCATGTTACCAAATTTGCTTGAAATTCTCGCATTAAGCAGGAAAAATATATGGAAATACCTGCATTAGAATAGGTGATTGGCAATTGCATTATTATTAGTATTGGAGGTCAGCAAGAAGTACAGCTGAGCAGTACCTATCCTGAGCTCGTAATATGCAAATCAGGTGGCTAAAGTGGGTTCAGGGCCATAGTCAGCAGGTTGTCCCCGATTCGTCCGCGCAGGCACTCCTGTCTTTACAGGACGGACGAATCGCAAAGAGGGGCTCCGCACTAGTCTGCTATACAGTAGTTAAGTAATACAGTAGTTAAGTACTTTTTGCCTTAATTCAAGATTTCTTACACCCTGGTCTAAGACTAATCAAAATCAAGTGAACAACTTGTAATAAATGATAACTAAGATTCCGATAGCAATCGTGCAAAGAATACTAAAGTCATTTAGACATGATTATGCCATTATTGCCGGAATTGCAATTTCCTAGCCTGTTTTCAAGTCTCTTGCATGTTTCCAGATCATTAACCAGTTGTACGCAAGTTTACGTTTTTCTAGTCCACAAATATCCAAATTCGGCCGTTTCTAGCATTAAACATTGTTAAACGTCGCAGTGTCAGTTGCCTTTGAAAATCAGTGTTCGTCTCCCGATGTTGTAATCGGTTTACAGAGCATAATCGGCATAATTGCATAATCAGCATAATTTATAATCGGCATAAATGGCATATACTGTAATTATATAGATATATATAATATTCTCTGAAAATATATAAACGTTCATAGTTAGATTAGAATTATGGATCAACAAAGGCAAACCATCTTCTAACGTGTAAAAAGAAATATTTCTATGCCATAATGGAAGTATTGGCCATAAAGTCGACATGGGGCAGGAAACTGGTGATTTCCTGTCCAAAAAGGAGTCCGAGCCAACAGAAACTTATAGTTTGAAGCAAACCAATACGAAAACCTAATACAATGATTAAAATTGTGTTGCGTTAGCAATTTCCTGCGTTCTATGCAGGAAATTGTCAAAAACGTCATGTTCGGTTAATTTTTGATGCCAAGAGCTTAAGAGATCATGCTAAAAGGAAATACCTTAAAATGGGTTAAAACAAATTTTCTTTCGACAAGCTTCTGTTTTAAGTTCAACAATGCACAACCAAAAGTAATTAATTACTAATTTTGATTCTGAAAGCCGTAAAAGTGAGTAATAGTTGCTGGGTTTGAATCCCGCACTTGTATCCTGTATTAATGGGTTTTAACCCATTTGATTCAGGTTCGCCGAGATCACGTCCTGCCGGATTCCCGTCACGCTGGATTTGACTCAGTGGAGCCTGGTTGTTCGGAGTCTGCAGAGCATATGATTCCTGATATCCAGTGTTGACCAGAGAGAGAGAGACAGATAGCCTAATTGATTGGTTTGTTGATTGGTTCCTTGAGACGCAGTTCAGTACTTTGAAGGTACATTGAGATTGGAGTTTTGGTGAACGGCAATCTAAGGCAGAGAAGATTGTACGCGAACCGGATCATTGTTGGGTGAACCAAAACTGCCCCAGACTTTGGCATTTATTTCAATTCTTGTTCCTGTGTCATAGAAAGTGTCTAAAAATGCAGTTTACCATTTATGTGATCATTACCTGCCCAAAAGTTATCGATTCTATATCGTCGCTGGCTAAGCCGGTTGTCGACCATTAGTAGCAGAAGAAGAGACTGACCGAAGAAGAGAGTGAATCTAATTAAATTAATCTTTTAATTTATTTAATAATAACATTTGCAGCCATCTCCCGGTACCACCCCGCCCAGACCGACCCCTGCATTGTTCAGTAATCCAACTGTCCGAAACCACTCGTGAAGCTGCAGGTGTAGCTTGACGGGATCACCCAACTCCATAGACCGGAATTGTCTAAAGCCGACACCCTATTAATTTTAGTTAATTATTTGTCATACTGAACCTGTGTTGTAGTTTTCTGTAAAAGACGAATAGAGAGTAGAACTGAGTATAATACACACAATACGCAACACACCTAACGTGCCCAGTCATACTACCTGAAGAAGAGGACTGATAACTAATCTTGATCTAATTAGTAACCGGTATAACCTTGAATTTAACTAGCCTTTGTTTAGTAAACTCTTGTCTCCTGAACCAATCCCATTCTCAGGGCTGGCAACTCTGGTAAATCGAGTAATCTGTGTCTTTTGAATATTGTAATTCTAATTGCTGTTAATAATTTACTTGAAACTTTTCTGTCCCTCT